>CM057129.1:28664761-28870758 GCA_029964075.1 Patiria pectinifera | reverse complement strand
ACTGAATATATAACATCAGCTAAGCACAAAACACCTGATCCATTTCAAAGTACACAAAGGAGTCATTATGTTCTGATATCCAGTCTGCTGTTATCTGTTAAAGCTACAGTCCATCATTTGTAATTTGTGCATTTTGTTCGTTTGAAGCAACAAATGTGCTTAAGATCTAAAGAAGGGTACTGAACAACTAACCTGATGAAAATTTAGCCCAGCTTTAGCTGTATATTTCGAGAAAAAACAACATTCTAGGATCTCGAATTCAAATCAAAAGTTGCTGAATCATGTTTTGAATTGGGCCTGAATTCAGCGTCCGAGACGCGTTCTCACTGAGCCGATTGCAGCTATGTGATGTCGCGCACTGATCCGACGAATTATAGCAACCCCGTGCGTGTGCGTCATGCCAATGCTTGCACACGCATCGCCGAATAACAAAACGAACTACTAATTTGAATTTCCTACGTTGCTTCTTAAGAAGCACCATTGGAAAGGCCTTCTTTCGTTTATTTCTTCAAAATGACAGCATGCTATAAGAATAATTTCACAGGGAGTTTAGTTCCCTTACTATCTTTCAACCAAGTATGTTTTTCAACAATAATTACGGCAGTTACTTTTTGGATAGCTGCAAATGATGGACTCTGGCTTTAAGAAACAGATTGAGAAGTTATTTTAACAGTTACTTGGGTGATCAGAAATCACTATTAACCTGTCCAATAAAGGAACGTAATAAAGGAACACATAATTACGAGATCTATTACTTGAGGGGAAAGACAGCAATCATTTTTGCATATCAATTCTAACATAGCCACAGATTTTACTAAGTCATAATGCTGAACCGAAACCAACCCCACAAAACAAAATGGAGTGACTCTTTTCATTGACAAGTGGACGGATCCACTCTGACATTAGGGGTGTCATACCTTGAGCAGGGACTTCTTGATATCTTTAACCAGCATACTTCCAATGACCATCTTCTCGCAATTTGTCGTGATCTTACCCTTGCCGACCGTCAGAAGCACGAGAGAGCCAGTGGACAGGGTTTTGGCAGCAAATCGGTAGGTCAGATGCTCCGGGTCACTAGCCGGAACTATTTGCACGTTGGCAACCTCCGCGACCCTTGAAATGATGGCCTTCTCATTATTGATGGCGTCTGGAATGCTGACCTTGTCTGAGTTCTCATTCATTCCAATGAGCTTACCTGATTGCAAACAAATGGGAACAAAATTGATAGTAAGTTGGGTTCCCTACATAATTCCACATTTCTATTTGTATAACCACTGACATATTCCTTGAAGCGCTGGTTTAAAGTCTGTATGTACATCGTCTACTGTCAAACTTCAACAGACTATTCCATAAGCCCAACCCACTTTGCACATGGGCAGTAACATGTGGTCTGCACATGCCATATACATGTTCTACCTGCGAGTCATCTGTATTGTTCGTGACAGGCTCTAAGTCACATTTGTCTGTTGACAGCAATCTTTCCAGCAATATAGGACCAAGGAGTGGCAGACTCACTCTGTTCAGATTGGAATTCTCTCTCGCTGATGCTGATTGGTTGTAACAGCTCCCCAACCGGTGCCTTGATGCTAACGCTGAACTTACGACTCTCAGTACTGCAAAAACAAAATTAAAATATCAGCTAAATAATTTTGACCATACACTGATCCATTAAGTCCTGCCCCACAAGGTTTTGATCAGTCACATCCACCATATTTGCCCAACATAAACCATTATACTTTGAGGGCAATTTTCACAGTCGGCTAAGGTGTGTGGTTGCTAACTCTTGTTTTTATTGCTTCAGCCAAATACTAGAATATATGTAGAGTCTAATAGAACAAAGTTAAACATACCAGATTTCAAAGTTGGCAGGTTGCGTGGTGTCTCCATAGTCGATGCCTAACGTGACTGAGACGGATTTACCTACACCTAGATTGGTGACTTCAGGGAACTCATGAAGCTTCATACCAGACGACAGCTTGCTTTCCCCTGAGCAAAAGATGGGACAGAAGGACAGAAAATGATGCAAACATTTCATCTCTTTTGTCACGTTGGAATTTTTCACCCACTTGCAAAGAATGCTTTGTACCATTGCAGAACCATAAGACCATAAGAAACAGGTCAGAATACTTGTATACATTCCAATTATTTGATATCTTCACCTACAATCCATTGGATAATGCTTTGCTTGTTGTCAACTCTCCTGATATCAAATACACTGTTAAAGAAAAAGAACATTTTGTTCATTTGTATCCAAAGTTTTCTCCTTAATATAACCTTAGAGCAAATGTGAAAGTGACTTTGGATTCTAAAACATTTTTTATCGCACTCTAAGTATGTTTGACTTTTCACATTTCACAGAATGAAAATTTGTCACGTATGTCACAAATTCATGATGCAGTGGCATTGATATGAAGTGAATGCAACAGAGAAATGAATAAGGCAACACAAAAAATAAAGATGCAAACGTCAAATCTGAAGGGTAGTTTTTTACTCTTAAGTCCATGTTTCATTTATGCTGGCATACATGTACAGTGTCGCAAATGTTTATTAATGTCCCAAATTACTCAGGTACAGAAGTGGCTCCCCATTTTCCTAGGGAAAGCTCATATGCCCAAAATACAAACAATAAGCACAATCAGGTGTGCCTGAGAACAATTCTGACTGACCTAATTTAATGGTTTGAATCACAGCGTCACTGCTGTTGGTGAAATTGAGCTCCACAGACACCATGGTGGCTGAGTAGATGCAGACATTGCGAGTGAAGCGGTACGTCGCTGCCAGGCCCTGGCTATTCATACGGTTCAACAACTCGTAGGTTTGAGTTGGAGTAAACATGGCACTGCTAACCTACAATGGGAAAATATGACAAGATGTGGCAGAAAGGCTCAGTTATTATGTCAAGTTTATGATTTTCCCACAATACTTGAGTTCAAAATAATATCATATAAGGGTGTGAACCACGCCCAAAGATCATGGTCCTCGTGTCCCTAAGCAAGATACTTTGCTCCAATTGCTTCTCTTTAGCCAGCAGCAGATGACTACCTGTGAGGACACAGTGAACTGGTGTGTGGTAGTTGGATCCAGAATTAATTGATATTAAATAGTTAATGCTTATTAAGGGAATCTAGAGGTTTTTGTAGATGGCAATAATTAAAATTCCTTCTGGAAAGTTGGTGCTTATAATGTTTTTATCACAGTGGAGCATCGCTTTAGTGTCCACGCTGGGGTCTGCAGAAGATTGTCCAGTAAAGCGGTTATTTGCGACTTTTGGCCACCAACTTTTGGTATACATGTAACTGTACGTAAAATCAAGAACCGAGGAGATGTTAATTACAGTGCGTTTATATTCTGTGTTTATGAAGGCGCACAAGGTTAGGATTTCTTCTTAACATACCGTCGTTCCTGGGGATTTGTCGCTGATTGACAGCCCTTGCAGATCGGTGGCTAAGGCCGGCGTCAGGATTCCGCCACCTAGTCCGGCTCCGGATGCCTGCACTGGAGGACCAACTGGCATGGGTCAGGCATCATACACATTCATACGCACACCGCCACAACGAATACAAAGCATGCACAGGGAAGAGGGTGGAGGTTGCATGGTGGGTTGCAATGGAGGAGCGAGGGGGTAAAAAGAAAACACCGGGTGAAACCAGGGCTACATGTCAGGCTGGTGATACGACTATGTCCAAAACAGGCACTCTCTATGGCTACGGCTATGTGTTGAGTGTATCAATGGCTACAATTGAAGCCATAGCTATTAAATACCTGATTCAGACACAGCCTAGGATGGGCTAAATCCCCAAATGTAGCTACACCACAACTACACTGCTATAACATTCAATGTCTTCCATATTCATGAGCCTGTATCGACCAATCAAATTCTCTGAATGAAATGAATTGATTAGGACTGGTAACTGTAAGAAACCACACATTCTAGTCCTACAACAATGTCACAGCACCCGACTAGCAAGAGACTAAAGTTTGAATTTCATATGAAATGAGGGACTTTCTGTAGTTTAAGTGACTTTGTAACTTCTGTTTGATTGATTTTCAATACAATGTGTAGATAGAAGGAGAAGTAATGGCCTCCCTGGTTTGTCTCTACCTGGTTCATATATGCCAAGGGAATAAATATGTGCTTGGCCGATTTTAAACAAGTACATTTAAAACCGGTTTTAAACAAGTGTTTCAAACCGGTTAGAGGCCTGGACGTGGATAATGGCCCGAGCCGAAGACGAGAGTCATTATCTATGTCCAGGCCCCTACACGGTTATATTTATTTATTTTTATAAATTTATTTCCAAAATTCATGAATACTTTTTCGGTCAACAAGTAAAAATTCACAAATTTTGAATGATTTTCTTCAACAACTTTACTTCATGTTTTGTAAAACCCCCCTGGCCATGTCTATGGTTTTTGCCTTGCGCACGTAGTGCCAAGAATCTCCTTTTACGGAAATTGTGCGTGCGCGGCACATACTGTGCGATGTGGCGCAGAATGCAGCGCTGTTTTACCGGCAGTTTAAAACCACCCACATGACGGTCTCTCGACCAATAGGAATCAGCAAACTGTCTCAGGTATTCATGAATGTACATTGAAACCCAATTCCAATGCAATGCACACTTGTACCAAAACTTTCATGAACTAAAGGTATGAGCTAGGATTTTTCATGAAAAAAAAAGAGAAACAAAAGTTCAACAGCATTACTGGGCATATCTTTTCCATCACCACTTGGCATTTCTAACATCTACAGCACTAAACATCGCTAACTACGTAGCAAATCAAAGTAATTTGACAAACTAAACAAATAACATAGGTCCATGACATGTAAACAATAATCACTAAATAACAGCAAGTAGAATTTTGAAGTGATCAGAATATTAATGGACACTGAATGATATGTATTCAAATTCCACTTCTCAAAACTTACCAAAACTTAACATTTTATCAAGAAAGTTTAGGGTGCCTTCAAAATGGCCACTCAAAACAATTTCTGACAATTTTTCTTCAGAAAAAAAACTTGTCTGTTCATCTCCCACAAAAGCTTAGGCATTGATGGCCACAAAGATAAAGAATTACGCATTTTGGGGTCTCTAGTTTAAGAATTCAAAGTCAGTTTGGAAATAACACCGAGTGTGTCCATGGACAAGACACTCAACTGCAATTGCTTCCCTCTCTCAAGACAGAAAGAAGGTTGGTTGTACTAGTTGCTGGCAAGACACTAACTTGGGGGTTCTTTAAAATGTTCAAGAAATATTTGCTGCTCCGAACACCAAGAGATTGATTTGATGGATGGTTGAAAAAAACCTCCGCAAACTAGAAATATACTTACTGTCATCGAAATTAAGAAGCTGCATATTAGACTGGCCATCTTTTCCTGCATCTTTTTTGCTTCCTTTGGTCTTGGTGGGTGTGGCTCTGGGCGTGGCCTGGAGGAATAAATAATTTAAAACTGACAAGTGCTTTCCGGTACATATACAGTTCACACATGGGGCAACAATGCATGCGCAAACTATCGCATGGTGAATGCCAGGAAGCTGTCGACTCACTCCTATAGCTCTTCCATGCTATCAACTATTTTGTCAACTTCCAATTTCATTTTGAGTTATTATCAACTACTTACCCTCAAACCATGCTATATTTCTTTATTATGAAAAGTTATTTGGTTTTCATGTCAAAAGGTATGACGTTAATCCAAATAACACAATACAAGAATCAAACATATTTGTCGGCAGTTGTACCTTCTTGACTGGTTTAGCTGGGACATCGCTATCCGAGTCGCTCTCCTTGTCACTGGAGTCATCCGACGATGAGTCACTCTCGCTACTCGATGACTCACTGCTGCTTGATGACTCTTCCTCTGAGGAGCTGGAGGTACCGTCACTGTCACTCTCTGATGTACTGCTGCCAGACCCATCGCCGGAACCAGACTCATCGCTGCTTGCATCTGTCGGGTAACGTGTACGAATTGCAGTGAGAAACAGTGTTCAAGTCAAATGTTGGCTTGCATCGGTCTCCAAATTCAGCTTCATGACATTTTTAGGTCCGACTGCAGACTTAGTATGGGTCTGTGTTCTACCTTCAAAAACATTAGATCCGATATTTCCATATTTTTGACACTTCAAAAAATTGATTTTTGAGACAGAGATAAAGCCGAAGCTTTGGACCAACTCCTGTAGTGAAAAAAATGACTGCTCCCTGTGTCGGCTGATTCTGACTACCTCCTGACATAAAGCTACTTCTCCGATATAAACTTTGGTATTTGTTTTACTACTCATGTACTGAGGTTCATTTCCACATGACTAAAAAATTGACAAACGTTTCGATACAATCTTTGGTCAGATTTCATAGAAATGTGTATAATGACATATAATGAACTCTGCAGGTTTTAGTATGGTTCCACTGATAACCTGATCTGTCATCACTAATATTGTACAGTCGGGAGTCCAGGTGCTTACCGCAGAATGGATGGAGGTTAAATAGCACACATGTCGCACCGTTCAGGAGAAAGCTGCATTCACTTCCCATGACATGTTGGGACATTGACCAATGAGAAGAGTCTTGGCTTATGAATATGTATCACATGTAAATGACCTGAATTTTCGTCTTTTTGTATTTGTGACTGACTTACCAGAGCCAGAGAGTTCCTCAGCTTCTGAGCTGCTGCTGGAGTAGAAGGACTTGGACTTACGAACTGGCTTCTTCTTGGAGGACAACTTATCGTTGCTGGCCCAGGCGTGAATCTCCTGGAAAATTGGACAAAAAAATCATAGATATCACCAAAGTGTGGAGTCAAAGAGCCAAAGTATTATGCGTCTGTGTTACGCCTAGACTGGGATACTCACGATCAGAATCAATTAGAATATATTCCAACTTAGAATTGGAATCATGACTCCACTTATTTGGAGGAATTGATTCCCTGTGGGGGCCAATTCTACTTCCCCAAACGATAGATTCTAGAAACTTCAAAACAAATGTTAGGCAGTAAATGATCAAGATGGAGATGACATCTTTTAATGACCTTGTATTAAGTTCATCACCGCTTTACTTTAAAGAGGAAAGGGTGTATGTGTGTATGTGTGTTCACGAGTTGCTCAAACGCATTATAGTGATATTATGGAAGTCTGTCCCAATTCTTGGATCTAGGTAATTTGGAAACAAATCCTGAATGGAACCATGCCTACAGGAAGGAAACAAAATTAACTCCAAAAATTTGGAGTCGCCAAAATATAGTTTAGTCAATTACTTCTCTTACACTTGCTCCACTACACCCTTAAAAACACTTCAATATTCACTGAAAGAGAATGCCCTACGTTTACTGCTTGGAAATAACTACAAGGTTGAGCAGCCGCACCTCCAAAGAACGCCAAGCTGATCCAATAACCCTCCTCAATCCTCCCAAATCAATCAGGCAGTTTCAGAGGATTTTGGAGGATTGAGGCTTTGTATTCCATTGTTGTGCCACTTGATTTTGGAAGATGCAGTGTGTCAAGGTCTTAAGCTGCACCTTATGTTGTTAATGCTTAGCTAGGAATATTACACCTAGATATCATCCAAGCTGCTTTTGGATTTCATCGGCAATTCCTCAAAATATTACAGAGATTGTTGGAGTATTTTTGAAAGACTGATGCAGTGGTCACCCCTCCACTGAAGATAATTCAAGATATAACGGATGATTTTGGAGCATTGAGGCTCAATCCAATTTTTAAATAATGTCAATTGGAGGAGTTTGATGGATTGAGGATGGTTCCTAGCCAAAAAGGCCTAAGGTTAATAAGGGAATGAGCACCTTCAAAATAACTAACATCACTCTCGGTTTCGCCCACGTGTGAGTTACCCATCCAGGTGTACAAAATGCAATGAACCACACCACATCAGGCAACAACTGTATGAAGTCTAGTTCCCTACCTCCACATTGCGAACCGTAGGGTCTGGCATGGCCTCAGGGAAGTCTGGTAGCTCAATGTAGCCTGATGCTCTGGCATTGATGATGTGGGACAGGGAACCCAACTGGAACTGGTCACGGTCTAAATCAAAGACAATTTAAAAAAAAACTTTACAAGGAAAAAATGAGAGATTTTTATTTGGGAAAAATCGGTTGTTTGCACTGGCTTCATTGGTCATTGAGTATAACCTACACATTGGAAGCCGTAATAAGCAGTCAGCATGAGGTGAAGAGAAAAACCAAAGCTGTGTTTCTGATAAACTGGCCAACCATACAAGTTTGGTCATTCGTGGAGTCAGCAATTTTTATGATTTCATAGTTTTTTAATAAAAAAAAAGCCCCAAAACAAAAGCTGTAATAAGTATGAAGTACCAAAGTACCTTCATACACGCATGGTAAAATCAAAATACTTCAAGTACATAAGCAAACACTTATGTACACATACAATTATTGTACTGTTAGTATACTGCCTACCTAAAAAAAAATTATCCTTAATAACCTATATGCCCTTCCTATTTCGACAATGTTACTGGAAACACACATTATATTTTGGGCCTATCTATCAACTGGGAAACTCACCCTGACACCACGCCATGAGAACGTGTATGGGATTTGTCTTCGCAACACGATGAATGTCACAATAAAGTCCAAGCGTTCGTTATTTTCAACTAAGTCAGTTGCACTGCCTGTTACCGAACCTAGTTTTGCCAGTGGAAGCTGTTATTTAACAGGTCAGCATGACCTCGATGACGACGTGACTCACCCTTAAAGACAGACTCCAGGACCGGCGCGGGCTTCGGGGCCAGGAAGATCTTCTTGGCGTGTTTGCTGAGGGCGCCACCTTTCTCTCCGGGGAAGATGAGCTGTCGCAGGAAGCGAGCCCTGTCCCGGATGTCGTAGTTCTGGTCGTACTTGGCCAGGTTCAGCACGTACTGGAACAACAGCTTGGTCTAGGGGGTGACAGATTTGACATTGAGGGGCAATGAGTTGGTTTTTTTGTCGCAGGAAAAAGACATGATTAGACCTGTTTCCCATTTCAGGAAATTAAAATTCTGTTTCAACCATGAAGTGTGCAGGAAAATCCGTTTCCTTACTCCCACCGCCTGAACAAAGTATTTTTGTCAAAAACTTTTGCTAAAGAATAAAACAATTAATTTTAAAAAAACTGCCCAAAAGCCATACATTATGCTTGAAATTGAAAATGTTTACATATTACAATAAATAATACTTCGGTGAAGAGCAAAAACCCAATATTGAAACAATAATTTAGTTTCATTATTTTGGATTTTCGAGTGTTGTAGAATTTGATGAAGAAAACAGGGAGAGCAACCTTACTAAGAAGTGTTCAATTTGTGTTTTAAGAAACCTTTATGTGACAACAAATTCAAAACAGAAATAATACAGCTCTATGGACATTCCTCGATAAATCTTCTGGCAGGATAGCTAACCTGTTTAGAGTTGGTCAAGTAGAGCTTGGCTCCTAGGTTCAGGATCTGAAGCTTGACAATATCTTCCTCATTGGTGAAATCCTTGGCCATCTTACGCAGCACATCAGGAGCAATCTTGGGCACCCTGTCTGAATACTCCCCAATCAGCCACAGGATGCTGGCTCTCGCCATGGGAACCTGTTTTTTGACAGAGACATTTATTTATGCACCTCTATAGTTGAAAATTACTGTGCATTTGGCTCATAAATACTCATGAGGTGTAATTAACTCCCATGCTACCAGCACTGACCGTGATGGCATCAGCTAGTTTGGCCATATGACGGATGATCTCCTTATGCTCCGTGGGGTTCATCTGCAGTAGCTTCTTGATCACGACCACACTCTCTGCCACAACAGCCTCTGCAAAACAAGTACAGAGTTACTTACAAACTTCAAAATATCTCATAATCTGCGCAGGGGTATGTCTATCAATAAATATTTGATTGATTTACCATAATCCTTCCAGAGCTTTCATGATCAGGTTTTTAATGTTTTTGCAGGATTGAGGAAGGTAGACCCTAACCACAACTGACCTATCGCCATTTCCGAGTTAGCCACGCCCCTTAGACAACCCAATGCAATTTTTGTACACTAAGTTTTGTTTGTCTCAGATTTTGCGTGTGCCGCGTCCATTTGTATATCATGTAATTGGACAATATTTCACGAGCTGAGTTGATGCAATTCTAACGCGATTCTGCAGCGATAGGTCAATTACTTATGGGCTTGAAGCTTGGATACCATTACAAGCTTGTTCAATGGGTTTCCTGAAAAACACCAGTGGATTTTATCAGATTAAGGTAAATTCCCAGAAAACATTACCTGCGGTGTTCATGTTATAATTAACCTAAAAAGCTCTCAGACTTCTACAGATTCCTTGACAGGGATGTGGGCTGAGCTTTTCTCACTAAAATTTGATGTTTTCAGGAATAGCATGAAGGATGTCAATATGCTATATGGAATTAATCAAAGCTTGTAAATCCTGTCATCTGTCTTGAGCTATGAATGAGTTCAATAAAAATGCCACCTCAACAGACCGAGCACAGATTCTTTGTCAGTATGCTTGTAATGACCTACCGTCTCTATTGGACATCAACCCCATGAGCCCATTCATACAGGAATCAGTCACTTCTGAGATGTTACTGGCACACCTGCCTATGGCCTGGATAGTAGCTGCTACAAAGTCCTTGTCAGAACTGGTCACATAGGTCTGGGAGAAAAATAGGGGGAAGGGAGTGGGAAGAAAATACATGAACGTTGTAAATATCATGAATATGGGTCTGGTAACATGAAATGTGGTTTTCAACCTCAAATTCCCTGTCTGAAAATACAGTAGCACTTTGGCCATCAGTGAACATTGAATTTTTGTAACAATTCTCTCAGGAATTGTTGATTTCAGACGCCTTGTGTCATATTTTTTCACTTATGATATGGTCTTGACTTTGAATGGAACAAATTCACCAACTAAGCAAATGTCTGGCTTGCAATATGCAAATACATCCATTGAACTACTTTATTATTGCAAGGAAACTTAGTACCAATTATAAGGAAATGAAGGTGTGACAACACAGTTGTTTTTCAGAAGAAAAGCATAATTTCACACTGATAACATTAATCCCAATGATCATTAAAGCAGTTATTACTATAGTAATAAGCCATGATAAAATTTCATCTTATGGATGATAAAATTTGTATCAATTAAAAATCAACTTTTTCATTTATTGGTCATTAGAGAAAACTATACTTACATATAAGGGATTATTGGGCGCAGGGAACAAAGAACAATAGAGAACAAAAAGACTCAGGGAGTCAGTCCATATAGGAATATCAAAGCCGCACATGGGGAACTTTATGAAATTTGAAATATTTAAAGAAACAAAAAGAGAAAAACGTAGGTATTGGTAAAAAAATGATAGAAACCATAAATCAGTACCTGCAACTCCCTTAGGATGGTGGCAATGCTCGTCTCCCCGGCGATGTTGGTCAGAATCTCCAGCTTGAGGAGACGAATGTGGGTCGGGTCGCTAGACCGGACAAAGAAACTCTTGAGGAAAGGCTCAAACATGCCACGACGCTTGGCACTCATGGTAGCAACGTTGCTGAGAACAACCGACTGTACCTCCCTGGCAAAGGGGAGTAAAACAGTGGGACAAAGTCAACCGGTGAACAAGTCAGAAAAGTGCCTGCTGCTAAACATGGTTTGCTGTTTCACCATAAGCACTTCTGTTTCATTGTATTACATGGTATTTAGTCTCCAAGGAACCTATCAAACAGTGCTGCAGTGGATTGGGGCAGTATGGGGAGTAACAGGCTTGGTTGTTTAGGGCGGTACAGCATCACTAATGGGCATGTATATACACGAATGTGGATTCTTCTATCAATCTCAACCCTCCAAGATCCTTGGAAATCCAGGAGTTTATGTGTTTTAGAAGACAAAGCCCAGCAACTTTTCAGGCTAAATGCCATGAAAGTTTCAAGTTAACCAAATGTTGTAAACATTCTTAGTATTCTGAGCACTGAAGAGACAATATTAAATATATTTTGGCTATTATTATTTAATTTCTGTACCTGTGACTTCTCAGCAGTCTAACCAGTGGCTTTGCAATCATTCCCACTTCATTTTTCGGGGCCAGATGATGATACATCTGAGCCACGGCCATCACCACCTGTAAAAAATAGAAACCATGCTTTTTTGTAAATAAATTAAACTTTAATATCCTGATCTAAATATTTGAGTCATTTATTTCTGCTTTCCTTTTTATCACTAGTAGGTTTTCCCCTTAACTGACTTAATTTGCAAAGGCACTAATATACTCAGTACTTGCTAGGGAACATTCACAAACTAGGTTGGGAAACCCACAATCTCTTGCTTAATATTCTCATCATCATCATTCAGCTGCTCTGCAGGCGACTGAACATTTCTCCTAACAACTACGGTCACTGGCAAGGTTGACAAATTGTCTTGGTTGAAGAATATTATCCTCATCCCCCAATAGGCCTACAATGGATTTTAGATTTAGATTGTGGAGTGTCATGGCCTAGCTGTTAAGAACACCAGACTCATGCTCTGGTGTTTCAGAGGCAACATTGGCGTGGGTTTGAGCCCGCCGGGTGGACACTTGTGCCCTTGAGCAAGGCACTTAACCATTATTGCTTCATCCTTCGGATGGGACGTAAAGCCGTAGGTCCCGTGTGTTGTGTAATGCACGTAAAAGAACCCAGTGACACTTGTCGCTAAGAGAAGGTGTTTGCCCCGGTGTTTCTGGTTTATTTAGGAGATAGGAGTATTTAGGAAATAAACCAACCAAGAACCAAGAACCAAGATAAGTTGTTCTAGACCTCTTGATCACTCAACCATCAAGCTTTAGTTCAATGGCAGTCCCATGTCGCGACTATCGATACATTTATAAATCCTTATTTCTTTCCCAAATATTAACATTTCCCGATAAGATTTTGACTCACAGCTGAATTCCTACTCTGTAGGAGGGGCTTGACACTCCTGAGTAGGAGGCGGTGATCCGCATCCATCACATAGGGTTTCTTGACGGGTTCTTTCTCTTTCTCCTCATCGTCTTCATCATCATCCTTATCGCTCTCCGATCCGTAGAATGATTTCTCCTGTTCCTCCTGAATCATATCCTGCAAATGTAGTGAAAGTCATTTTGTTAGAACAGTACACATTTTAAATGGAGGCTATACACTTCAAGGATTTGAGATAGCCACTGGAAAGATCGAGGTGATTTGACATCAGTCCCATGCTTTCTACAGAGAATTAGACAGTGGTGTTTTATAGCACATTACAACACACATTTTTCTCATTTGATGTGGCCACAAGATCAGATTTCTGCAACAGTTTGAGACACCGCTCAGGTCCCCATTTACACATTCCTGGGTGGACACAGGCAATTGTAGTAAAGTGTCTTGCCCAAGAGCACAAACACCATGATCCTCAGTTGCAAACCCCTACTATCACACATGAGTCAAACGCTGTAACCATTGGACCAGATGCGCTTCAACATCAAATCCTCCATATGAAGTCCCACTGGACGAAGTTCAAATATCAATCTTTTAAACCATTATTCATTTCATTATCTTGTAGGCCATGGATTGGAATAATTTTATGCCCACAACTGAGCGCTTATTCACTGAAGCATGCAAGTCTTCAGTACAAGTTAGACAATTATATCTTAAACCTAATTTGATTTATATCACCCCGACGCAAAATTCCATCTTATAACAATTATATCTTGTCACTCAGCATGCACTTTGTTGTGGAGAGTTGCTTCAGCAGCCTCGCTTTAAGATTAAACAATGATGCACAAAGAGAAGCCTAGCCTGGCTTGCAATGAGATGCACAGAAGGTATTTGAAACTTACAGCCTTGTTAGGATCCAGGAACTGTGTCCTTGAGTATCTGGTCAGCATGTTGATAATGACAATCTGGCCCCATTCCTCCACGTCAATCAAGAGATTGCACAGCTTGCGGAAGTTCTTATGGATCAGATCAATGCGGTCTGGACAGACCTCCTCAAAGGCATTCACAACGCTGCCAGCAACAAGCTGTGGGAAGCAAGTAATAGTTATTATATGTGACTACATGGTTTGAAGGGAAATGGTGCCCATGTACTGGACCTCAGGTCATTGCGTCAGTGCAACAAGGTTGTAACTCGATTCTGCAACAAAGTCCTATCTCGTGTGAATACGTTCCGTGCAACAAGGTCGCATCTGACGTATCGCGACGTCCATTGACTTTGCGTGTACATCCGGGCTATTTTAAGCCAGATACGACCTTTTGACATTGAAAACTTGGGTTTCACGTACATGACGTCACACGCCAATTGTTGGCTGATTGGACTACCTCCTGACACGAAGCAGAGGGCAAAAGTCCAAATCATCCACCAACGAAAGACCACTCCTTGCCCTAAATAAACCATGCTGTAAATGTTTTTAAAACATGAGATATATTAATATATATATCATACGTTAGGCATGCTGGCAAAAGGAGATGAACAGGGCACAGGCCGTGGTGGAGAAAAATGAAAAAAACTGAATGGGGATTTTTTTTTCTTAGATTTTCAGATTTACTGATATTTGTAATCATTCATATGTGTATTACACATATTTTCAAGAAATAGTACAAAAATAATGGAATGAAAGTGTTTTTCATTTTCACCACTACAAAACAGTCACACACAAAAAGTCGATAAATGCAAGCTTTCAACAGCCATAACTTGTCAACGGAATGTCCGATTGAAGTGCAACAAACAGTTAGGTAAGGAGAATTTTATTCTCTTTCCTAATACCCGCAAACCCTCATTTCAACCTCTGCCCAGTTCTGTCTCATTTTACCAAAATGCCTCACGTATTTTTAGCAGGATGATCAATAGTTGACAAAATTCTGCGATAATCCCTCCCTTTTGTTTTATAATTATTTGAAATTAGAACAAATACAGAGGAACTAGTCTACCAGCCACTCCTTATACAAAACAGTAAACAAGCGTGTTTCAACGAACAAGTGAGATGCAAAAGGTTTAAGCTAGTACCATGTGACAAATCTGTTTTATGAGTTTGAGAGGTTATGAAAATAACCGGGGGGGGGGGGGGGGAAATTCAACGTTTCGGGCAGTATACTCTTCCTGTCGTCAAGAGACTCTGCCCATCGACACACAAACGTTGAGTTTCCCTCGGTTCTTTTCAAAACTGCACAAACTCACGGAAGAGATTTGTCACATGGTGCTACCGTAAACCTTTATCTGACAGCTATCTCCACCATGCAAACCTTTAAATCTTAAGTGCGGTGTCCTTCATGCAGAATAGTTGTACAAGGTGACAAGGTATCTTCTCTTAATATCCATGCACAGAGTGCACTGTTGCAAAGACGACCTCTACAACACAACACATGCTTTTATGTGACGATTACCAACTTTTCACCATGCATCGCTAATTGAAAGTCACATGGTGCCATCCTCATTCAATTTCAATTCAATTTGCTAGACATTTATTCTTGTAAGTCTTAGATTTAAAGGACACCCTAGGCAAGACTCACCGTGGTCTTGTCAGCCAGTAGCTTCTCAATCACTTCAATCAGTTGATCCTTCTGTTCTGGATCCAGACTTGAAAACAGAAAAGTGTCGGGTAGCATTCAATATCAAATCCTCAACACATTGGTAGCATTCAATATCAAATTCTCAACACCTTTGTTTACCATGCGAATAAGTACAGCTTTCAAGGTTCATTAATGTGTACTAATACTCATTGCATTAAACCAGACAACTACCATGGCATACAGCAAGTGACAAAAAATAAATATAAAATAACAGTGTCCTCAGTAATGCCTCATGCCAAAGATAATGTCAAAAGCATCCAACTTGCAGGATGCATTCATAATCTAAATAGCGGTTTGAGTCTGTTCATTTGTACCTGTATAGTTTAGGGATGGCATGGGCTGCAGTCTTCCTCACGTATGGTGACATGTCGTTCACACTTTCCTTGATGGCCAGCATCATGATGGGTACAATCATTGGCACACGGATGCTGGACAGAACCCGTAGGGCTGAGGCTCGGATCAGCTGGTTAGGATCCTGACATCAAGAAATGGTAATAAGAAATGGTAATAAAAGGTACATAATGAGGGATAAAGACACCTGGTGTGGCGTTGTGAACGAGATCTCGGTTGCGACCGCTAGATGATGATGATGATGATGATATAAAAGGTAATATAGACAAATCTGGTTATTGCAAGTCAACAGAAATAAAATTGAAAATTAAAAAAAATAGGGGACGTTTGTTCTAATTTCTTGAATCATTCTGTTTTATCACATAATAAAAATGTTGATAGACTGTAAGGAGGGACACTCAGGAAGGGGCCGTGCTACTGACAAATGCTCCAATAACAGTCAAATGGTCAAAATTTGTAAGATAACTGTGTGCTGAATCCAGATGCTTTTTTATCCATGCACAAACACAGTAATCGCACAGTGGATTTGTCAATTAAACTCTTTAGTCCCTGTACAGCCCAAAACTGCCCTGCCTGTTCAAGTGTAAATGGGTTGTGGGCCACTTGAAAGTCAGGGTGAGCTCCAGGAATATGGTGGCTGTGACTTCCAAGAGTACCATCTTATAACTCCCTCTATGTAACCATTGAGGGGCAATGTGTGAAAGGAATTTATAGACAATGTTACCTTCAGTCCTTTTTGGAATGTACTGATGGACAGCAGGGCCAAGTCTTGCTGCTCCTCGGCATAGCGCACCAGGTACACATACACCAACTTCTTGACCTGTATACAATAATAATAACACAAACAAAAACAAGAGATGAACTGGGATTTGAACATACAACCTCTTCAATTCAATTCAATCAATTCAATTGGGTAACGTACTGGTATTCTACTGGTATTCTCTAGGGTAACGTACTGGTATTCTACCCAACCCTCCTTTTGTTTGATCAGTCACAGACAGTCAAAAATTCAATCCTGTTCTCCTGCCATGCCGGCTAGTCACCAACAGTCAGATCATATTTTCTGTAGGCACTGTGACAGTCAAATTCCATCAACAGACAAAAGCAGCTGACTGGTAGGCACAGCTGGCTTCTCAATCTCCTACAGTCAAAGCATAGCTACATCAGGCTTCATAACAATCACAACCAGTCAATCCTGCTTTATGAAGGCAGGGAGCACTCAACTGTTACAAACAGTCACTTGGTTTATTTGGACTGCTGGACTGGCCTTGTTGAAATTGCCAGCTAGAGAGGGAGAGTCATACAGCTATTAACCCTAACCCACCTCACTCCTCCAAAATCCTCCTGGCGGTTTTGGAGGATTCTAGAGGTTTGAGGATGAATGGCGATTGAATCAAATGAGGATTCTGGAGGATTGAGGATGAATGGTGATTGAAGCACATGAGGATTTTGGAGGATTGAGGATGAATGGTGATTGAAGCACAAGAGGATTTTGGAGGATTGAGGATGAATGGTGATTGAAGCACAAGAGGATTTTGGAGGATTGAGGATGAATGCATTTTGAGGCAGGACTGTCTGATGATTTTGAAGGATTTGGCGTTGGTTATCCTTCATTTAAACACGAGTGCAAAATTTTGGAATGAGGAGGATTTTGGAGGATTGACGATGAATGCATTTTGAGGCAGGACTGTCTGACAATTTTGAAAAATTTAGGCGGAGTAGCAAAATTTTGGAGGATTTAGGATGGTTCTAAGCAAAAAGGGCATAGGGGTTATTAATGTTTGTGGTCATCCAATCTGTCAATAACTTACACTGCAGCCATAGAGTCATTTCTTGTTTGTGTGTTTGGTTCCACATGGATACGCATGAGTAAACCTCTTGTGCATTTACTATGGCTGAATAAAAAAATAACCCAAAACACCTCAAACAAAGCTGCTGAATTGAAAGGGTGTGTACATAAATCAATATAACTACCTCTATATTCTTGGAGACAACGTTCTTGACAACAGCAGCGAAGAGGTCCGATGCATCCTTTCCCTTTGCAATCATCTGAAAAATGATAAAACAGTACATTCAATGATGAACGGAAATCACAAACTTTACCACTAGGTTCATTTCCATTTCATAAGGTGTATTTCTTTCCTTTTTCATGTGGAAAATAGTACTTTTGCTACAATATAAAATTGTATCAGTTTCAATAGTTGTGTTGGGTTTATGTGACTGAAGATCTACATGTATAACCCCCCCCCCAAAAAAAAGGGGAAATACTGACCCCAATAATTCTCTTCATGGCCTCCAGTTTCAGGTTGTCCTTGCTCCCATCAAGCATGGATTTTAAGTCTTCATGTCTGCAATACAAAAACACATCTTCATTTGAAGTTTTCATACATCAATGGTTAGGCCAAATAAAAAAAAACATGTTTAGCATCCTGCCTTTTTGAAAAGAAGGAAGCGGGAGGCCCTTTTTAAATTTTTTCCTCCGAAATGGCCGCCCGACTGGGCTATTTTTCAAGATGGCTGCCAGTTCTTTTTTAAATGGCTGCCATTGGGCTCAGGAAATGACATACCAGTACCAGCTTTATATGGGCTAGACGCAACAGGCAAAGAGGCCAAAATGATGTCATTGTTTAAAATTTATCATTTTTTCGGTTAAAAAAAAAGAAAAAAGGAGGCGGCCTCCAAAAAAGAAGCGGGTGGGGGGATGCCAAACATGTTTTTATTTATTTGGCCTTACTGCTCCTAGTCTTACTTGACAAGTAGTAACGTACTGTACAGAAATCATGAGAGATGTTAGCATAGTTGTGTATGATACGTAATTGTGCTTGTAAGCTTGCTTGAGTTTTCTTCTTTTCTTGAAAAATATGCTGGAGTCACTGGATTTCTTTTCAAACAAAAATTTAATGAACACAATCAAAGGTAATATTTTGAGATCAGAAAATCCAGATAAAAAAACATGCTATTTTTTGTAATTGAAAAAATATTGAAATGGATATTGAAATCGACATGCCCTTGAATTGTTTTGCAATAGATTTTTGTTTCCTCGTTATATTTACAGGGTTTTTTTGTAACGGGAAAAACCTACTTTATTCCGATTGTTGACGACTGCAACCCTGGGGAAAAACGGCTTTCAACTTTCAAAATTTTTCATTTTGTGCACAAAAACCCCGTCCTTATGAGTACGTGAGCCAAATTTATTGCCTGGCACTGGGCAGCCAATAATTCCCATTTTTATTCCCATTTTGGAAAGAATTCCATATACGTATGCCACTTGACACCCTGTGTATAAAACCCTATGAGACTGGTCTGAAGTGTTTTCCAACTAAATGCTTCAATATTTCCCATGCTAAATGTCACGGAAAGAATGTTGCAACCTGACGCCAATTCAGCAGTTGTGTACACAATCTATGGAAAATGAAGAACATTTTCTAAGTAGAGGCCTATTTCCTAACAAAATTGGAAAACGTTTCTCAGTCCAAGATTCATGTCTTATCATCATTTTTGCAATGGCTGACCTTCATTGAGATGATACAGTATATATGAAGAAAAAAGCAGCGTCAGGTTGCAACATTCTTTCCAATGTCACTTTTTAGAACATGTTATCCCTCTCTGATGGTTGATGAGTCATTGCAGGGAAAAAGTAGGGGCGTACGTATATGGAATTCTTTCCCGAATGTTGTATAGAATTTAGAAATATTAAATTCAACAACTAAATGTCGGTGTATTTTTTCGTTCAAACTTCAATGTCACATTTAAAACTTCACACCTTTTACACAGGCAGCTAGGAAAACAGCAATTGAGAAAGCAAGTCTATTTTTCGATGTGAAACTCGAAATTTTATGGCACGGAAAACATCTTAACATGCTTAAATTAAAATAAGTTTATATCACCCCGACGCGAAAATTCCATCTTAATATTCTTATTTATAATAGTTTATGCGGCACCCGCTGCTATGTACATCAGATTCGAACCAGCCAACCGATCCCGTTAGCTCGGTGGTCAAGTGGTAAGACATCTGCACTAGGTTCGAGTCCCGGCCAAGTGATTTTTTCCAACTTTCACTCGGGAGGTAACAGTAACACACTGAGTATACAGTCATGACAGTGTTTAAAGGTCGGTGAAGGGCAAAACCTAACTTGATTTATCACCCCGACGCAAAAAATTCCTTCTTATAAAAAATTATAATAAAATAAATTTCCAAATTTCATTTTTCCCCCAAAAAATGCAAAATATCCTGCAAATGGAAAAGTCAGGTAAAGATACACGTGAAGCATTTTCACACTGAGAAGGAAGCACTGGTCTACACCTTTCTAAATATTCAGCCATAAGCTGACATTGTTATTGACAATCACTAGTATGCATGCATGTTTTGGAGGGTTTCGATCCAACTCGGACCCAAACCAACTCGGACCCATGCCAAGTCGGACCCATGCCAACTCGGACCCACTACCAACTCGGACCCATGCCAACTCGGACCCACTACCAACTCGGACCCACGACCAACTCGGACCCACTACCAACTCGGACCCACAACCAACTCGGACTCACTACCAACTCGGACCCATGCATGACCAACTCGGACCCATCGTTTTCAATCATTCGACATCGTTTTCAATCATTTAAAAAAGTTTGTCCACTTCTCATCTGTTATTACAGTGATGCTGTTTAGTATAGATTTTCATTGTAATTGTAAGGTAAATTATCTCATATCTGTATTGCAGCAGTATGACATTTTTGTCGTTGTAAAGCGCATTAAAATGCTATTTTGAAATGCACTTTAAAAGTGTAATTAATTATTTATTATTTTTATTTGTTTTCCATTAAAACATATTGCGCTTTAAAAGTTTAACCAATTGTTTATTTTCATTAAAACATATTAATTGACATCGTTCACACCATCTTGCTAAATTTAACAGCAATTTATTTCGTTTTTAATCCAAACTTCCACGTAACGAGTATACAAATTTTCATAGAAAAATAAAATTGGAAAGTATGGCATTAAAACATAAACACTTTTAAACATATCATTATTTACTCAATAAATATAAGTAAACATAAGTCACTAAATAAAATAAATAAGATATAAAAACGAAGTCTATTCTAATCTCTATTTTAAAAAAACCCACATAAACACCATTGCATACACTGCAAGAAAAACGAAGGTTTCATATTAAACAAAAAAGTTAAATCAAAAAAATTATTAAAAAATAAAAAAGATTCATAAAAAATTCCACAAAATTCAAAGCCAGCATGTGAATTAAAAAAAAACAATTACATAAAATGAAAGGCCTAAATAGTTATTTCAAATTAATAACTTCCTCACTAAAACAAAATGTGCCACTTAAAACCACTTGTTACACGACACAAAGGCCTGCAAAAACAAACAAGTAATTTATTTTTTACTGAAAATTATAATCCTTTGAATTTCGTTTGGAAAAAAAAAATCGAGATTTTGAAAAAAGCACGTATATATCAAGTTGTACAAATGACATACGAAATGATACGATATGCCTAACCTATACTATACGCTATTAATACCCTCTTGGTTTAGCTTCACAGGTCACGGTTTCAAACAGCTAAGCACGTTTAGTTTCATGGCGTTCAAAACGATAAGTGTTTAGCATCATAAAATAGCGCTCCACACAGCGGCAATACAAGAAAACAACAAAACTAAAAGCCCCATTTTGCCCAATGTAATTACAGAATATCTTCACTATATAAGCACTAACATTACGATCACCTATAAATATAATCTCTGAAACTAATGATTGAGTCATTGTTGGGTCCGAGTTGGTCGTGCTTGGGTCCGAGTTGGTAGTGGGTCCGAGTTGGTCGTGGGTCCGAGTTGGTCGTGGGTCCGAGTTGGTCGTGGGTCCGAGTTGGTAGTGGGTCCGAGTTGGTAGTGGGTCCGAGTTGGCGTGGGTCCGAGTTGGCATGGGTCCGACTTGGCATGGGTCCGACTTGGTTTGGGTCCGAGTTGACCTGATACCTTTTGGAGGCCGGCCTGCCAACTGCCTGCGTGAGTGCAGAAACGCAGCGCTGCGACACCTTCGAAAGTGTCGTAAACACAAGCCAAACCATTCATAACACCACGTTTAACACGCCCACGTAGACATTTTTTCATGCGTACTTTTTGTAGTCAGCAGCAAAAAATCCGCCACTTGCAGGGTCGCTGGCGACATCTGGCTCCATGGGGCCAGTTGACGGGGTCTTCTCGTTGGCATAAGACCGCTGCTCGGCCTGGCTGTGATGTGCCATGGTGCTCAGATTCTCGTAATCCTGTGCAGAAAAAGCAACAAAATCACGTAAAAAACAGCTGCCCACAACACCACCGCCGCACCGGGTACCGAAGCTGCAACTAAATATTGTCAACCTCGTATCCATTCGTACCGTTCGTGCAATAACAACATTCAAAGATGCACAAAGTAGACGTGCACCGTACATTTTGGGAACGATTTAGTTTTTACGTCATCAACTGGATTGATTAATTTTAATCGTTTAACATCAAGGGGACCTTAAAGGGACTATCGATTATTGGGACATTTCTTTCTTTCCTTGGGGTACAGTCACACCCTAGGCTCCACGGACAGTCATCCTCCAAACATGCAACATCATCCGTCGCTTCCTAAAACCAAACCATCTAGGTCCACCGAGACCTAGATGCTGAAACCTCCCCGCGACCTCCTGGTCAAGATCCCTAGAGGTCAGTAGAGGATGTTTCAGGAGGAAACTAACCAAGTACCACTGATAGCTCCTGGTGCATCATCAACTGTGATGGAAAAACCTACAACAGACAAAGTGGCTAAACTGCTTTTCTTTGGTCTAATAATATCATAGTCTCGAAAAATGTATTCCGCTTGGATACTACGACTAATAATAATAATAATAAAATTAATAAAATTAATAATAATAATTAATTAAATAATACAATCCAAATTTGATTTCTATTAAAAATGTACAGAAACATGTTATACAGTTATAAAAAAAAACTTAAGCAAAAAAAGGCAAATTTAAAGATAAATTTTAACATGAAAAAAATTGTTTTGATTTGTAATTCCTCCATGGATAAATTAATTAAAACTATTACATCAGAGGCTAAATGAAGTTAATTATACCTAATCATAATGGATTTGGTTACGGCAGCAATAATTGAGAAATTATTTTCCCTTTGATTTTGTGATATGATTTTGCAGTTTGTAGCCGGGTTGTTTGGTTGTTTGATTAATTAATTTTTGGGGAAAAAACATTTAAACAGAAGTGACGTTGCAACCTATTAAACATATACATGCATATCATTATGCCTTTTCATGCACATGTGCAAAAAGGCACGTTTATTTTGCACATGATTGACCCACGATCCGCCTTTAAATTTACAAATTGGACGTCACGAGTTATACTAACGCGCATGCTCAGTAATGGTTCATAACGATCCGCCATTTTCCCGTGACAAGTGGTAATCGAGCTATTTTCGGACGCCAGATGAAAACACATCTCAAGATTTTCCCGATTTATCGTAGTAGCTGTAATTGTATCACTAGGCTCTGAAGCCAGAATTTCGGACGATATCGACGAAATATACTATGACAGATTTCGACAGCAACCCATTTGCTGATCCCGAGGCCGCCAATCCTTTTCAGGTGAGTGTTGCCGCTGCCGTTGTTCGCCGCCGTGTCTTACCGGCGTACGCCGCGCGCGGTGCCGTACGTGGTACGTCAGGCAGTAGGCGTGTGGTTTGGCCATTGCATTGAAAAATGAATTGTGCATGCTGAGTTGCTGACTGCATAGCCCCATAAATGTGGCCAATTTACTGGTCTACCTACGTAAATAAATGCCAGACTTGGAACATGCACCCGATTATGTAGAACTTTGTTCGGACTAGAACTTTGTCATAATAAAATGTCAAGTTTTTATTTTCACTAGGCCTAGCAAATATGCCTAGCATGCAATATGCCTAGGCCAGTATTATTTAGACTTTTGTGATTGTAGGCTAACTTGTACTAGTTTGTACGTACAATTTGTCACTTGTAATTTGTAGTTTATTTATTATCATGTTTATAGAAGCACGCTTAGGCTACTCTCTTTAACCCTAACTCCCTTGGCCTTTTTGCTAGGGTGTAGCCTCAATCCTGCAAAATCCTCCAATTGGCCTCATGGAAAAATAGCATATAGCCTCAATCCTGCAAATTCCTCCATTATTTCTTGAATATGGTCCTTGGAGAGGTGACCACTGCCTGAATCCTGCAAAATCCTCCGGCTATCAGTCCTTCATTTAAAGAAAATCCAGGAGAGCTATAAATCGCTCTCCTCAAATATTTGAGGAGAGCAAATCGCTCTCCTTAAAATCTACGGATAAACAGTGGATGCGCTGTGGTCCAATGGTTACGGTGTTCGACTCGTGTGCCGTGGTGCATGGGTTCGAATCCTGATCGTGGGAACATGGTGCTTGTGCTCTTGAGCAAGGCACTTTACCATTATTGCTTCGTCCTTCGGATGGGACGTAAAGCCGTAGGTCCCGTGTGTTGTGTAATGCACGTTAAAGAACCCAGTAACACTTATCGCTAAGAGAAGGGGTTGCCCCGGTGTTTCTGGCAGTGGCTGCAGTGTGCGCCGCAGCACCTTGTAAACCATTATAAGGTGCTACATAATGGGTCTCATATTTCTCATCAACTTTATTTACCTTTCTTTAATAATTGACATAATTTCCAGCGCCTTGAGTACCTAATTGTTGGTAGATACGTGCGCTATATAAGACTCCGTTATTATTATTATTATTATTATAAAACGACGGGTTACCATTGTTCTTGTTTTATTTTGACATAAGGATTTATTCAAGGGGCTGCGTTATTATTAGTTTTTGCATAATAACATATGCTCAAGTTGCATTACTTTTTTTGTTTTTGTAACTGTAAGACAAGGTAAAATTTATTTTAAAAAACTAACTAAATGGAGATTAATAAAAGGTTTGACTACTGCTTAGGCTTTCATTTTTTAATACAGTTGTCAGTTGGTTCATCACTTGATTATACTTGGAAAATGGAGAGTTAATAAACGGCACATAAAGCAACTGAATATTTGCTTTCAGATTCGTTAAAATTATATGAAAGTTTCAGCCTGAACTATTTCAATTGCTCTACGAAATCTATACAAAAATGGCCTCAAAATGACACAAACTTGCCTTAAGTTTCATCGAAAATATCTGCCGTCAATAATCTTAAAAATAATGGAAAATGCAGGTCAAGTATCCATATACACAATGCTAGTCACGACGAGAAACTGGCTAACAACGTCTGAACTTCGCACTAGTACGAGCGTTTGTGATGAACTGTGTGTGGTGGGCCGGCAATGAGACACGTTTTACGGTATAGGATTTCGGTGAAACACGCTGCATCGTTTCACTTCACATACCAGCAAAACTTCTTCAAAATAAATTCATGAACACGGGAAATACATACACAGACAAGAGAGATCAAGTTCTGTGAATAAGCTTGCAAAGATCGTCCTTCTCAATCGTTGTTTTCTTGGCATTTTTACGATGTCTATTCCGTCCGGCCTGCACGCAAAACACTGTACGGCAGTGCATTGCACCGCGCGCGACTATTACATTGACTGGTTACCGCATTTTCATCATGCCTTCATTGGGACTTAGTACGCGGCGCAGCGGGAACCAGTCATTGCTGCACTCGCACGTACGGGCCCACGTGTTTTCATGCAGCTCTATGCGATATGCAGATTGTGCACGCACAGTATACAACCGCTGTACGTACACACACAATCTTTACAGTACGTACGAGCTCGATGTTCGTTCATTTTTTAGCGATGTCCAGCGGCATATTAACGTGAGTTTGGGCATTATACCAACGAAAAATACGTGTAGCTTCAGACTTGAAATCCTTTGCGTTTTATCACTTCTTATTTTTAAACTTCCCGTGTTTGACGAGCCCTCTTTTGGATTTCTGAGGAGCGCTATTTTTGGCGCTCCTTCGAGACAGTCGAGGAGCGCAGTAGGAGCGCCTGCGCGATCGCGCTCCTTAAAAATGAAGGACTGGGCTATGTCTGTCAATAGGCTGAGGCAGAGGCAGTGACATCCTGGAGCAGTGCGGAGGATGTCAAGTGTAATCAAGGACTAAATTTATACTAGGCTGAGTATAGGTCAACGCAAGGTCCAGCCCAAGACCTTGACATAGTACATCCTCCGAAATCAGCAATGCACTTATGCCATGTAACCTCAATCCTGCAAATTCCTCTAATTTGCAAAAAGGATTTTGGAGGATTTGGGGTGGTTAGGGTTAAACTAATTTATTAAAGCGATACAAAATTATTCCCCCCTTTTTCAGACTTCTAGTTTTTGTGTAATTTCGTGTTTGGAAATGGAATTTAGATACACTAAATGTGTGCAAAATGAACCTGGAAATTACACAAAATATAAAAGTCTGAAAGGGGGATAGGCCTAGGCTACTTCTGAAATCAGAAGGCTTCTCTCCATCAGCCTTCTGAGAGCCTTCAAATTCGGGGGTCAGCACTCTATGGCTTTTGGAAATGCCCTTTGATAGACGAAATACCTTTGTCTGAAATTCCACTTTTTGAAACACAAATCCACCCAAAAAGTTGAGCTTGTTGATCCATAACTCTGAAATATTTTCACGCAATTGACATTTGGGCAATGTTGGGAGCAACTTTAGAATGCAGGGCCACCGCAAGGCTGCGCGAGCAAGGGTTTTTTGTTCTGCTTGGAGGCGTGGATCGAGGCCGGCGATGTGAGGATAGGAGTAATAGGCTACAATATAATAATATGCAAACCTGCAAAAAGTGTTAAGTACAGCGAATGCACTTGTCTTCTCATCAATGATCGGAAGGGAGGGCGCGCTTGTAAATGTGTCGGGGGCACGGAGTCGCAGGGCACTGGAGTCGCGGAGTCGCACGCCGATAGAGGGCGCAATTCTCGGCGGTATTTTTTTGAGAACAAAGCATCCATATCCATTTTGAATTTCCTCGTAAAGGGAGGAGGGCGACGAGGCACTGGAGTCGCAGAGTCGCGGAGTCGCAGAGACTTTCAGCTCACAAAGAAATTAATTGGAATATATCATGACATTTAATTGGAATTTTACGATGTTCCGGTAGGCCCTATTCAGTTTTGTTCATCATTGGCCATGTATTCCATAAAACTAAAGACACTAGTTGTTGTCAGTTATCAGTGATAGTCCAAATTTGGGCATAATAACCCCCAATTTGGTGTAAAGACACAAATGACGAAATAACTTTTTCAAAAACGCACATGTATTAAATGATGTACATGTGTATGAATGTAACTGCTCGCTATGCTCAAATACCTTGCAAAGAACACGGAAACTTTAAGATGCTGAAATATGTGAAGTTCTCTAGTGTAGATAGTGGTTTGTGTTGCTATAGAAACAGGGACGAGGCACACATGAGTTCCCACATCCCTCAAAATCCACAAGTAACCTCACAAATCTACCTCCAGGTTTGAAGTTAGTTATATATAGGCCTATTCATCATTTATGCAAAAAAACTTGTGAATTGGACAAAAAATGATCTCATCAAGAAAGTTTCACCACGTCAACTTGTGCCAATTGCTGAACAAATGCACAGTTTTCATTTGAATTGCTCACATAATGTATGTGGAAGTTCTGTTTCCAATATTTCAGTTCCTTGGGTTAAGGAAATGTTGACTTAGCACAACAGTAGTGATGCATGCATTATGACCTTTGTACATTTTGTATTTGACTTTGATGCTTGCTGCGGGTACTTGTGGTTATGCCAGTATTAATAGTGTCTGGTGGTCCTGTTGAAGTCTATGGAGTGTCAACAATGCAGTCAGACTCACATGATACCTGTAGTATTGTCATGAATGCAATGTAGGATTGCTGTGTTAGTCACACCATTCTGTGAGTCACACAAGAGGCAGAACCTCTGAACTTTGGGGCTTTTTTTTTCTTGGAAAAGTATTTAAATCAGTGAGCACCCATGTGCATGTATATTGTATTCCTACTGGATCAGTGTTTGGCTGGTTTCTGCATTCGTATTTTCATCTTTGGAAACAAATTTCCTTTGACAATTTCCATACATGTGCATGTAGAAGACCATTCTGCATGGTCAGGAACAAACTGAATCCAGTACTTTTATTTTGAAACCCTACCGGTATCAAAACAAAACAAAATGTAAAAGAGTATCATATAATTAATAAGTAATCCACACAGAATACCGTAGAAACATGCAAATCAAGTAATTGTTGTTACCAACTGAGTCACTGATTAATGCCATTATTTTCAAGCTTCTGTTAGGTATCCTTTTTAAATGCACTTAGTGGGAGTGTTGTTGCTTGATGGGCATGCCCAGTAAGTGTGATTGAGAGAAAAAAAAATCATTCTGAAAAATGAATATGGAAAGTTAAGTGTAGATGTACTCCGTTTGCTTCATGTAAGTCATTTGTAAGTTGGCATGTACATGTATACAGGTACAATTGCACAACTGTATACTGGTAAGTGTAGGCTGTGTACATAATGTTTAACACACACTTGACAATCATTAACAAAAGAAACCAGACACTTAATTCAGCATGATATGTGCCTGGACTCTACCGGTATACATACAATACGTGTTGGTGGTGTGCTGTAGCTGGTACTCTGCGCCACTTACCAAATATCTGGCAACGTTGTCCAATATCCCCATCATCTTCTCCTGCAGTCCTAGCTTCAACACAGCTGTTGGCAGTGACATTGTTCCAAACTTAGCACTCAATCCTTTCATCTCAAAAAATTAATATGCTTCTTTACGTACATGTACATACAAGAAGGACCTAATTATAAATGTGTGTAACTCCTAAGAGTAATTTCGCATGCAGTATTCTGTGCATACATGCATCCTGTATCAGTATTATAATTTATAAATAACAACATGGCATCGCTTGTCGTAAAAATTGTCAGGCACTGTACACGTGTGCATGTAAACCAGACAATGTTTATTTGCATTTCAACTACTTAATATTTCACCAGATGTTGATAACGCCACAGCATGCATAAATAACGAAGTGAAGTTAACAGCTGAATAAGCTTACATACTGTAGTTTCTCCTGGTGCTGAATATCAGGCTAAGTGTGACCCAATTTCACACATAGACCCATGCCCGCTGTGTATGATAGAGTCATGTAATACACACAAAATTTAGAATCTAAATAAATTTTAAATAACACCAACCACCTGTTTGCATTTCTGGAAAACTGGTTAAAGGGAAGATACAACATTTGCAAACATCAAAAAACGAAATTATCACAAAATACCTTACTGGATTGTATGTTAGGGAATGACAGTCTAAAGCATCCTGTAAAATCGTGGCACCTGGTGTGCCGACATTTCAAGAAAAACAGTATTTTTCCAACGCTGGTCGGCCGACAGTGTGTACATGTATGTACACACTGTACGTGTGCATGATGTTAGTATGTTATACTTGTGGTATATACATTTACCGGTATTGTTGATGTCCCCTACCGTAGTGCTGTCCCTAGCATGGCGCACTTTGATTTTGTTTGCCTGAACATGTAGTGCCTTGCCAGAGCAAAAACTTTACCTCAAATTTCACAATAAAAAGTGAAATTTCATCAAGCTCTGAACATTCCTGTTTATAAAGTTTACGTAGCCATTTCAAAGTTAACAGAGAGCTTTTATTTTGGCATGATTTTTTATGTTTATTTTGAAGTGCACAATGAGCCCTTTTAAAATGCGCTACCCAAGTTGGGTACATGTTTGTGAGTAGAGTAACAATGGTTTATCAGAATTAACAATTTTAAAGAAATTCTGTTAACATGCACTTTTCTAAGATTCGTTCAAGTGTGCCACTTTAGGGAACACTCTTCTGATTTTTTGCCCGATTTCCATACGCCACCATTTTTGAATTTCGGACTAAATTTCATGACACAAAAATTGTTCACAAAGGTTCAACAGCACGCATTATGGGTAAAAAGTACCACTTTTTAACTGAATGAATTTGAAGTTTGTCAACAAAGAGGTTTGGCAACGCTGCATTCTGAGGAAAGTCGAGGAAAACATCAAAGTGTGCCACATTGGGGAACTCCACTATAGGCCTACTGTAGTTAATAAACAGGTTTGGATGTTTTATTGATGATGTCATAATGTGCATAACTTTTAATGTCCATATGTTGGTACAATGTACTTACAATTCAAACTAAACATGCACAATACTGAATGTGCTGAGACGTGCATGTACATGTAAGATGCACAGGCATGACATGTAGCTCAACACAAATTCTTTCACTAACTACATTTGTACCAGTAATTAGACTGCACTTTCAATTTCATGTACATTTACCGGTACACCTATTTATTTTAACAAATTTATTTTAACAAATATGTACATGTGTTGACATATATGTATCATACAAAATGAAGCAGAATTCCCGAAGAATTCCAGAAGATGTACATGTACATATGTACATGTACAATGTACAAAAGGTACATGCACACCCAGATCGTGACTGTTCAAGTAGGCCTACATGAACATAAAAACTACTGCAATATTAGGCCAAAAAAAAAAATCTCCGGTGTGATGCGCGCGCGTCGCCGTAGCCATGCGCGTCGCAAAATGAAAACGTTTTTTTTTCAATGAAAGATGATGTCTCAAAACCGCCAAACTCACTGGTTTGACTGGAATCCTGCTGACTGCACAATTTTAACGTGTTTTTAGATGGGGTTATGATCGAGAATAAGCTGTATGTGGCCTCTCTGGACTCCCATATATTTTCACTAAGTTTAGTCGGGCACCATTTGCAGTCATCAGCCGACATTTGAAGCAAAAAAGTCAGGTAAAAAAAACCAAAAAGCCGCGTCGCCGCACCACTTTTTGAACAAGCTCCATACCAGAAACCGGAGACTTTTTTTTTTGGCCTTAGTGTTATTTATCAAAAACACCATTTTGCATTTCTAAATTAAAAGGAGACAGGCTTGGGATATAATGTTCAGAATTGTCGGAGCTGTTTGTTTATTGATCCCAAGCATGGCAGTTGGCCTGTTGTTTCTCGCTTGCTTTCCATAATTATCATGAACAAGTACAGCCAGTCTATTGATTTTTCTTGCATTTTAATGAATTGCTCATAGAGGGGTGGCTTAGCTCTAGCTTTAGCAGTGTGTCTGCACCCCATCGTGTACGTACATGTACATCGTGTACGTACATGTACATGTACACAAATGTACGTACACATATTTGTACACATGTGTACATGTACATAATGTACTGTACATGTACATTGTACATGTCTGTAAGTGGGCATGTACCGTGTACCGGTACATCCTATACCTGAACATGATGTACATGTACCAGTACATGAACGTAATGTGCAGTACATTTATGTACGAACATGTCTGTGATGAAGGATTATACTAGTTACAGTTACACTATAATACACTGCATGTCAGGATATTGCTCATTAATGTAGCACTTGTGCAGTGGAAACTGTATACATGTATATACCGATAGCTAAATCACACACACTTGTGTATTCTTTGTATGTGCTAGTACAGGCATGGCTAAATCACACACACTTGTGTATTCTTTGTATGTGCTAGTACAGGCATGGAGGACCACAAATTCGCTGCCTTGTGGAGACTCACACACAATAGTGAACAAAACATTGTAAAGGTCTCCACAGGGCAATTTCTATAGATGAATAGGTCTCCACAAGGTTTTCACGAAATAGATATATGGGTTTTACTCAAAAACTAGGAATTTCCAAGGTGTGTTTATTTGTCGCAAATGGAAGAGTTTTAGAAAAGGGATATTAATTCCAAATTTCAGCCCAGGAAACTTATTCTGGTTAAAATAAGAGCATTTTGAAAATTCACTTTCAAAATTGAACACTTTACTACACGGGAACAAAGAAATGTCTCCACAAGGATACAAATTTTGGAATGTGGGGATTCTTCCATGGTAGTATTGGTACACGTACCTGTACATGTACATGTACCATGTATCATATGAGAGATCATTGTTTTTATAATGCAGTAGGGCCAGTGATTGCATGTCCTAAATGTCATAATTTATTGGTACATGTACATTTGTACTTGTAGAAGGTTCTTGTCAATACAGTGTGTACGTGTACATGTATGTTGATACAAATGCAGATAAAAATTTGTACAGAGCTCTCCTTTGCATACAGTTCCAGTACATCTCTCTATTTACAAGTAGCATGCATAATCCAGCACAATAGGAATGTAGAATAGGCCTATTAAAGATATGAAATACAAGGCCTGCAGAGTGCAAATTTACCCAACAGCTAGCCAACATAACCAGAGCTCACTGAACATTCAGCAAACTCTGAAAAAATTATCTGCCTGCTGTGGGTATGGGAGTCTCATATGGGATTCAGCAGGCTAGGGTTGGGGTGATTGCATTCAGCTTGTCTGTGATTTCAGACATGGCTCATCACATCATGCATGTGCATGCACATGGCAAGCATCGGCAGAGGTTGAAATTACATGTACACCCCTGAGCTGACACGGTACACTTGCAGTGCTAAATTTGACTTGGGGAAAAAAAATCCTTTTCCAGATAAATATGGTAAATAGTCGGAAGATGTTGTAATTTCACCCTCTGCACCAGGGTTCATTTATGAGACCATGCTGGTGTTCACATGAAACTGGGAACAAAAACTACGTATGTTGATTTGCACAAGAACATTTCACTTTAATCCAATGTGTACATTTGTAAATGACGTGTGTCGCTGGTATGGTATTATTTGTGTGTTGCTTACAGACATTGTTTTTTGCTTTGGTTGCTCATTTCGGCTTTGCAGTTAGCAGAGTTGGGCTCTGAAAAAAGTGGGTTCCCAAACCCCACCCCTTTCACTCCTTCCCCTTCAGCCCCTCCCCTCCACCCCTCCCCTCCAGCCCCACCCCATGAGGATGTACCAATAATGGTCAGACATAGGATATTTACCATCCAATCCATTAACTGCCCATTTTACCTAATTTGCAAAGTCAACTTTTGTATTGAAAGAGCATTCTTAATAGCATGTAACAGCGCAAATTAATTGTGCCAGTTCAGTTTTGTTCAAAATTTGTTGTGTCTATTTTTACCCTCTACCCTCCCCCTTCCAAAATTCGTTTTTTGGTTATACCTTGTGATTTGACGTTGTGTTTTATGTTGCTTGATTTCTTTTTACCGTACCGTTTTTCCTTGTAGGATCCCTCGGTGCAGCAAGCAACCAGTAATTCCTCCAGGGGACTGGAGGAGTTCAACCCCTTTGAGGAACGCAATACACAGGTGGTGGAGCATTCCCTTTCATTTCTTTTCATTTCTTAAAAAAAAAATGCAATTCAATTTCTTTGTTTAGCATGATTCTTGTAGTGGTGAACGCTTGTGCTAGATTTGGTGATCACAGGAGCATAGTTTGTTGTTTGGTGTAGCAAAATTAAATGGTCACCCTCCAATTTCCCCCCGCCTCCTTTCATATGGTGTGTAGTTGAGCGTTAGTGCCAGATTATACACAATGTAGGAGGGCATGCATGTAATCCTATGACATTCATGGACCGTACAATTTACATTTTGATATTTCATCAGTCAGGCATGGTTAACAATAACATTGCATGTTTGACAAGTTCATGTGCATATATGACTACCGATTGTGAAGCACATTACCTTTGTTCTCTGATACTGTACCAGAGATGAAACTTTTCTGATTTTAATCGGAAATCCGACTTTTTGAATTTTCCAACGAAATTTCAGATTTTCTTACAATGTGTCCCACAAAATTTGATTATATAACAATTTTTTCATCGTAAAATAAGACAGGAGTTGGTGTCCGGAAATTGGGCATGAAGTGTAAATTGTACATGTACATGTATGCATACATGTATATGTACATGTACTGCAGCGCGGCCCAGATTTCGGACACATATTTTTGTTCGGCCTGTTTTCCGATTTTTTTGCCATATGCCAGTTTCATCTCTGCTGTACATATGTAGTTCTCCAAGACTTCTCCAAGGATATTTTTCCTTCGTACAATACTTCATTAGTCATGTACATTACATGTGTATGACAGTAAGGTGTGCGTTTGTTTATGGTGTAAATCGAGGACACACATGTGCAACATTATCGGTGAATCGAGGACAGGAACCAAATCGAGGACGACCTCGATTAGAAAACGTGTACAAAACCAATGAGAGCTGTTGCAAAAAAAAGGACAAACAAAGGAAAAGGGAGAGGAACAAAAGAAAATCCTCGCTGTACACCATAAACAAACATACTAGTGTGTGTGTGTGTCAGTGCAGATGCGCACATCAATGACCAAATCATTGAGAATTACAGTAAATTCTCGATAAGTCAAAACTGGAAAACCCTTGTACATGTAACTCAAAGTAAGAACTTATTCCCGTCAATTGTTGCTGAAAAGAAAATCCATTAAACTCAAAACTCTGCTTAACTCAAAATTTGACTTTGGAACCCTTTCCCCTGAGGTGTGACTTATTGAGATTTCACTGTACCCTGTACATGTAAAAATTCATGTTTTTCCCCCTAAAAAATATTATTATACTGGTACATCTCATTGATCGTTTTTTTTTATAGACTCAAATTTAAGTTAAAAAAATACTAACATGATGCGTGTGTAACAAAGCAAAGATACAACAAAGATATTTGACTGTGAGAACGTGTTTCAAAACTGCAATAATCAATCCAAAAAATTATATTGCGTTTTAACAGACGAATTTTGTTTAATTTGTTTTTATTATTTCCAAACAATAATTTATCTAATGATCAAGTACAATTTCCCATGATTTTTAGGTCATGGCAGTATAGTGCTGCGCCCTTAGAAGAATGTGTTTAATGTGCAATGAAATGTTCATGAATCTCTCAGAAAAACCAACCTGATTCTGATGGCATTACACTGACCAACCCTTTTCTAAGTACAAAAAAACACAGCCTGTTTCCCAAAGGATCGTGTCCAGGATTTGAACCCTGGATCATTTTAATCAGGAAAGGCGTAAAGGAGATTAAACAGGATAAATTAAATTTCCCAGTGTAGCATGGGGCGCACGTATACCCTTTGCCTATGGGAAAACTCCATTGTTGCTACTTAGTAAGCTTAGTCGAGAAAACCCCCTACTGTCCAGTACATGTACTATTCAGTAATATTAATCACATTAGTGCTGCAGTCTGCAACATGCGTACATGTTAACATGCATGGAGTGTCGTACAATATGTTCATGTTTATTTAATATTTTCTAGTCTAAGCCATTAGTGTGAGAAATTGTTTACGTACATTGTATGTGGTTCTCTCCATGGAGCATATCTTTTAAGAAGGAAACAATTCAGTGAGTGGAGTGAAAAGCGAATTTGAATAATTTCAATAAACAAGTAACAGGAATTGAAATATTGCATTTTCATTCTGTTACTGGTAATTAAAAAAATTGTAATATACTGCAAGACGTTCAAAGTGTTTTAATACATGTATGGGTAACATGATACAGCAATGCACTGATTTGATGACACGGAGAGCTCGTGTTGAGATACTAGATGGGTACTATTACACAGCATACATGTACATGTATGATTTCCATGAAAATGGAATGTGTAAGAAGGCCACAAGATTTCAGCATGTAAATGTGGTGTGGCTACCGTACATGAAGGTGGCCACAGCCTCTTGATGTAATGTACAGCATACAAACTGAGAAGTTATCCATACTGAATACCAGGTACTGTCTACATGTACATGTACAGTAAAAGAAAATGTATTGAACAGTACTAAAATAAGGCTCTAAAACTGAGACAAACTGAAGTATTTGTGAACTCTATCATTCTTATGAATCATGTGCGATGCCTAAAAGCCAGTGCATTCTTCTGTGTATAATTCAATGTTCTCTCTGTTTCCCTCGTAGACCAATTCCAAGACAACCCCCGTCGTATCCCTACCCACAGAGCCAGCCGTCATGAAGCCCACAATGGACCAGCCGCCACCACCCCCATACACCGTATCTGCAGCGCAACCGGTGAGTAAAAGTTCCTGTATAAAATAGCTTCTTTGCTCAAATGTCCAAGGACAACAATTCTCTGTTTGGTTTTGGGTAGGCCGGTGCTATTTTTTGTGCAATACTTTTTAAATTTGGGCTTTGTACCATGTTTGAGATTATAGAGGTTTAAGGTCCCTGACTTTGGAGCGACCGCTCAATATGGGTTCAAATTTTAACAGAAACATCCAACAGGTGATACAAGGTCAAAGTTTAGAAAATGTTATGTCATTTGGATATTTGCGTCTTTGAGTGATTAACTACATTAGGATCCTTCCTCACTCTTGCAAAGTCCAACATTGTCCAACATCATATGGCAACTGAAACTGTTGGACTCTAATTATGGTGGCATGCATGACCCCATGTAAAGCATAATCAGTTTATAAGGGCAGTCCTCACTCCAACAGATTCCTACAAAACATGCTGTTGGATTTTGAAGGGTTGGGGTGGTTATTAAGGTTAAACGATCAAATGATTTGGAAGCCTGAGGAGAAGTTGCACACAAAGTTAGTTTTCAAAGCCCCATGAGCTGTTATTCAAAGAGTGTATTGTGATTAGGGGCCAGCATTGGTCTCATGAACGATTTGATTCAGATTGTACCCCCCGGTACATCTTAATTCACATGTTTGTCTCATAAACAATTCGATGTAAATCGTACATCAGAATTCACATGTTTGTCTCATGAATGATTCGACATAAATTGCACATCTTAATTCCAGTTGTTGTGTTTTCCTTGATTGTGACTTCCTCTGATTGTCATGTCCTTCAACAGGCCCCGCCTCCAGGCCAGGAAGACATCTTGAGACGACAGGAGGAGCTCGAGAGGAAAGCAGCTGAACTCCAGAGGCGGGAACAGCAGATGCAAGCCACACAGTACAATAGTAAGTACCAACTGCTAGCTTGTACTTGTAGCACAGTTATAGCCTAGTGGTAACCGTTAACCCTAACAGAACGCAACCCATCAAACCCCAACGGCATATTTCGTTGGAATCTGTCAGGATGGGTACAGTACCCCTAAACTGTCAGTCTTTTACATTGGGTTGGCACACCTCCAGAATCTAAGTCAGAAATATGTGTGTGCAGTTTCCCATATAGTGTTGGAATTTGCCAGGATGGTATTTTTCCTAGTAAATCATGCTAGAGAGTTAGGGTTAAACAGTCCATGCACGAAAAGGGAAGTTTAAGCGCGAGCCTTACACATGTATGGGAAGCCTTATTAGACAAGGACATATTTATGTATGGACATTATTCAAACTAATTTCTACATTAAATGGCTGTTTGTGGATGCATACATTTTTAGCATCTCAAAATGGTATCCGACATACTTTGCTACCTACTATCCACTCAGTGCAGAGATCAGTGCCTACTACCTCAATTACATGTACTGTCACACAATACAGGGAGGGGTCAGAAAACGAAACCCAAATGTCGGGACTATTGTTTTAGTGAAGTTCTGCATGTAGCACTTTGAAAATCTAGGATATAAAAGCCCAATTCATAAACTTTGTTGTAGTACAAGAATCATTCAAATCACTCATGTGCTTTTCAAGTTACGGAATTCGGTTTGCGGTAACACCATGTGGTAATAACTACTGCTTAGAAGATATTAGTTCTGAAAAGAACTTGTCCTGCTTATTATCAACTTTGCTAAGTAGTTTTTTGTTCTGATAAGAACAGTCCTGCTGTAAGTTCTACGAACTTGTCTTTGGTCTCAATGTTTCGACTAGCCTGCTCTAGTCATCGTCAGACAAAAAACTACTTAGCAAAGTTGATAATAAGCAGGACAAGTTCTTTTCAGAACTAATATCTTCTAAGCAGTAGTTATTACCACATGGTGTTACCGCAAACCGAAACGATACCGATACCCCACCATGCAAAGCCTCAAATCTTACATAAGTTACGGAATTGTAAACACAACCACCGTTTAAAGTTCTGTCCACGGATCACAAAAAAGGTTTGCGTTCTTTCAGCAAAACAAAAACAATTCACACTCATCCTTATGTGATTTGTTTTCGTTTTGCTGAAAGAACACTGAACTTTTTGTGATTGTGGACAGAATCTTAAAACGGCGGTTGTGTTTAAAAATCCGTAACTTAATAAGTGCATGAGTGATTTGAATGATTCTTGTACTAAAAGAAAGCTTATGAATTGGGCTTACATATCCTAGATTTTGAAAGTGCTACATGCAGAACTTCACTAAAACAATGGTCCCAACATTTGGGTTTCGGTTTTTTTTTACTCACCCTGTACAGTAAAAAGTAAATACAATAATAAGAAATGTGGTTACTAAATGACTACAATAATGGCATGACTTGTTTGTTTTGTGTTTCAGCTCGGGTCAACAACTGGCCACCGCTGCCTAGTTTTTGCCCAGTCAAGCCGTGCTTCTACCAAGACTTCTCGGTGGACATTCCGTTGGAGTTCCAGCGCACCGTCAAAATGGGCTATTTCATCTGGATCCGTGAGTATTGTTTCTGGATTTCAAATGAAGTTTTCATTATTCAAATGAAAAAGAAGCAAATAAGCAACATAATTTTGTGCCAAATGTTATTACTTTTTCATGTTGGACTGTCACCTTACAATCATTTGGTATATATATTAGTGAGACTTTATGTTTTAAAAAAGAATTTGGTGTTCTATAACTTGGGACTCTGCAACTGCAAAGAGTAAACAATTTTGTAACAGTTTTAATCGATCTGAAGACACCCAACCCACCTGGCTCTCATAGGAAACCCCACATGTACATGTAAACAAAGCGTGAAGTCATTACGTCTTAAGCCTATTGATGCAATTTCTTAGTGTTGAGTCCATTTTTGTGTGACCCGCCCAGTGTTGTGGCATAGCCAGTTTAGAAACCAGTGCCAGCGTTTCAAAACAAGCACTCAGTTTTTTTGTTTCTTTTAGATAGGACGTGTCCTTTTTTTTAAATTGTTAAGTCAGATTAAACGGGCACGACTGGAATGATTGCGGAGATGGGGTTAGTGCAGAGGAAATCTCTTTGGCAGATATGATTCCATAAATTGAAGGTTTCTGTGTATATTCTATAAACTGTTAAGGTAGTATACAACATTTGCTTTTGCTATTATTTTCGGAGATGGATGGATTTGAGGGTTAGTATTTAACATGATATTGTTGCACTGACCTGTTTAAAGTTTGCGTTCATAGATGCTGGAAAAACCAAGGAAAAAAATGCTATTCTTCTAGTCTAGTCCCCTGACCTACTTTAGACGAAATGAACCAATTTTTAGACGTTGGAGAACCAGACTAGTTGGCTTCCACCCGTACATGGTGTGTAACTGATTGCAAACAAAATGTTGACTCTAACTAAATCTGGTAAATTGGGGGACGTACAATGTAATTGAAAAAAAGTCAAGTTTTTTCCAACGATGGTTGGCTGACCATCGTTGGAAATTGATACAAAATTCAATTTTTCTTGAAAATGACAGCACACCGGGTGCCATGATTTCACAGGATGCTTGAGACTATTATATACTCACAGCCAAGTACAAATGTTAGGTATTTCATCATAATTTGGTACAAAATGTAGTTTTGTTTTTTGATGTTCGCAAATGTTGTATTACCTTTAAAGTGTTCATCTTTGCTGTTTTCACTTAAGTACTTTTTCTTCCTGATAATATTTGAAGTTAACAATTGCACCATGTAACAGACAGTATACCCAGCCCGTCGTCAGAAGACTGAGGGATTTCAACACTTTCAGTTCTACTACAAAACAACCCCTTCATTGTTAGAATCACTCAGTCTCCCGACAACTGACAGAGTATACTGTCCCAAACGTCGAGTTTTCTCGGTTCTTTTCAGAAGCTCTTTTTACTTTAGTTCTTATTTTGCAGGGACACGCAAGTAGAACTTTTTTTTTTTTGTGAATCAGTTCCAGTGATGATACAAGCCCCAGCTACTGCGTACTCTGGCAACAACATGTGACTTGCAAGAATGTGACTTAGCAGGGCTCAATGAAGCGGTTTTTTATTGTGAAATCTGTTTTCAAGAATCACAGTTGTTACATTGTAATTTATGGATATTTTGAATAAAGAATGATTTCTGCCTTTCAGCAGCTTACTAAAGAGGGACAAAGCCATGTTGCTTCTACAGTGTTGCAAGAAGACATTTTAACTTGGGCACCATTCTAACTTGGGTCTTGTTATTTCCCCATCCAGTTTATATGGTGTGCATGCTCTTAAATGCTATTTGTTGCATGGCTCGGTTGTGCGTATGGTGGACCTTTAACCATGCGCTGTGCTTTGGCCTGTCAATCGCTTTCGCCCCTGCCTTTACCTGCATGGGCTTCGTCTGTTGGTACAGGCCCCTTTACAAAGCTATCAGGTAGGGTACAACTCATTGATGCCCGATTGCGGTCACCAAGAGCAAACATCGTCATCATGTGCAACCATGCACCAGCTTGACCTCACGGTTCCTTTTATTTCTTACCATTTGCTGCGATTATATCATCGCAAGTCTGTCACACATTGCGAAAGGTGACACGGGTGGTGCAGTGTGTCAAGTGCTTGTCTCGCACTGCTGTGGCCTGAGTTTGATTCCCGGTTCGGGTCATGTGGGAGCAGAGTTGAAGGAAATTTGAATAAATTGAGAGTTCCTAGAGTACATGGTGTACATCATGTCCAAAATTTTTATAAAATATGTTGCCTTTTGATGTAATATTTCGATACAAGAAAGCAAACCACGTGGATGAATAAAATTCAAACCGCAAGACCATATCGGACAGGGACGAGGCTTATATCGGAGTATCATAAGTACGAGGCTTTGCTTCTAAACATTTTGCTTTCTTCATTATCCAGCCATTAGCTTACATCTCAGACCCATGTTCCAGTCCCCATAGCCTGTCCCTGCCAGAGCAGAGATCCTTACAATTAATTCCCTTATTTCTTGTTTGAAGAACTTTGAGCAGGGTAATAGTGGAGATGCAGGTGTCTCCACTTTTCTTCACTTGAAAACTGTCTTTTTTTCAAGTGTCCAATATCAGCCATTCTGCTGCCCGTTCTTTATATTACATTAATAGGCTCTTTGTCAATTTCCGTGTGCAAATCCTGATCAACGGCCAGTTTAGGTTTGCGCATCATGTTACATGTAAACTTGATCAGCACAGTTCCAATATTTGAACATTCAATCAAGTCCAAGTTAGAATAATCGAGTGATAAAAATATTTGACAATGCATAGCATTCCTTGTGCACACATGACACGTACAGTAGAAGTGTTGCCACTTGGTCATTGGTAACACATGTGACTAAGGAGAGCTCAGGTTACATGTAGGGTTCAAATAAGGGCTCACCAGCGCCTTTGTAAGGGCGAATGTAACAGGGTCGTCATTTTCAAAGAGGATGCTGTCAACAGAGCCCAGACTGCCAAACCTCATGCAACCAACATCCTATTATTGCTTATTTCTGTCTTGATATTTTTCTTTTCCCAAACTGAAGTCTACACGGCCTTGCTTTTGCTTAACTTCATCATCAGCCTGAGCTATCTAGCCATTGGTGTGGTTTCGGGGGCCGCTCTGTGTCTCGGCCTCTCAGCTCTCTTCATGGCTTGTCTGCCACCTTGCTCATTCGTCTGCTGGTACCGACCCATGTACAGAGCCTTCAGGTGAATCATGCTCATCTGAGAATCACACCCATCTGAGGATAGTCGCCATCTTAGGATCAGTGCCTATTTAGGACCAACATTCCCACAACACATCATCCCACACATGGCCATTGATCATGCTCTATCCGTTTCTTTTTTGTCTGTGTCATCCCATCCTCATCTGCAGTGTACGTCCTCTTCCTGTTCCTCAACTTGATCGTCTCACTGTCGTACTTGGCCGTTGGCAGCGGCGGAAATAGCGGCATTACATTCGGCTTGTCCATTCTCTTCTTTGTCCTGTGGACGCCGTGTTCATTCATCTGCTGGTATCGGCCGATGTACAAGGCCTTTAGGTAATGTATTCATACATGTAGGTCTGGCATAGTGCGAGCAAAAGTGGACACCATGCAAAGTTCTTTAGATAAAATGATACATTGGGCCAGATTTTAAGTTTCAGTTTCAGTCCTCTTTTGAAATGTCAAACTGCTTGAAAATTTTTGAATTGTTAAAAAAAAAGATCTGATCCAATCAAACAATCCCATTTATGTAGAACTTTGTCACACCGTCCTTTGTTGACACTTTAGCCGGAACGTATTCAGTGCAAATCATCCTCGGAAAACTGTTATCATATCAGTGCTCTCCATATTCACAGCACAATGCACACATGCCTACATCAACATTCACAGTGTAGCATAGGAGTGATGCTCAACCACACATTATTATAAGGATCGGTACTTTGCTGTCATTACTTTGGTATTATATAACTGACATACAGATCCTTGTCATTTGATTGGTGGAACTAACATCACGTGACATTCGTTATTGCTCCCATTCATGCTGGGGCTCAAAAAGTCCCATTCGTCCATGGGGAATGGGAAATACTATTGAACAGTTAGGATTGAAGCTTGTTCCGTGACGCGGTATTTGTGTGCAAATGCATGCTGGTGTGCGCGTTCAGCGTTTGTTCCAAAGAGCCAGCGTTACAGAGTTGGGTTCATTTTTGTGAAGGGGTGGTTTGGAAGAAAGAAATAAATTTTCCACCAAATTTGTATTGAAATAAAAGTTCCAATATATCAAATGACAAGGATCTATATGTCAGTTATATAAAACAAATATTGAGTGGCTTTAAATTGTGAAATATGAGGAATATTATCGCTTGGTAAAACTTTTCCAGTTCAGTCGGCTTTGCCTCGTGAAATGGAAAAGTCCAGATTATACCTTGTGATAATTTTCCTCCCGTTTCACTCTGAGCCACTCAATATTTGTATACTATGTCACACAAGAAGACCACATCATGATTACCTAATGTCAGTACAAAAATCAGATAAGGAAACCTCTTTGTGCCAAATGATTCTCTTGATTTCCTGTTCATTGCTGCTGCTATATTTGTGCGAACACGCCAGGAAATCTCAATTTATTGCTGTAATTTGAGGGCACAAATTGTCCTCCCTTGGAGGAAATTCACAGCCACGTGTTTAAAACCAGTTTCTTCAAAGAAAGAAAGACAAAAGGGAAGTGAGTTTTCAACAAAAAAAGTTATTCAAATCCTATGACTTTATATAAATACAGATTGTTCAATTATATTTCAACAAGGCACAAGCCCCCGCACAAGAAACTTTGAGCATTATATTAGGGGTTCCATCATACTCAAATTCCTTCAAATTTCTTAATTTTTCTCTCTCTTTTTGCAGGAGTGATAGTTCCTTCAATTTCTTCATGTTCTTTTTCATCTTCGCTGCGCAGTTCCTCTGCACAGTTGTGCAAGCGATAGGAGTAGACCAATGGGGCTCCAGGTAGGATGTTTGTTTGTCCGTCGGGACATTTGTCTGTCTTTATTGTCCTTGGTGTGTTTGTTACAAAAGAATCTGTTGTTCAACCTTTGGCACTTGACGCATGGGAGACAGGGGTTAGAAAGTTAGTGCCCCACCCCTCTCCTTGTGCCCCCTTGTGCCCCCCCCCCCTATAGTTGTGCAGATAGGGGAAATATTTGGGGAAATTGTGCCTTTGATGATACAAGCTTGACATTTGGCACGCAGAGTATGTCATGAGAAAGATGTTTGGCTATAGGGCCATCGCAGATGATGCTTAAGACACACTCTGACTGTGTGCCAAATGCCATGCTTGTATCATCAAAGGTACAATCCCATTACCTATCTGCAGTACTATTAGACTTTGGACTAGACAAAAAGAGCTTTGTCACCCATGAAGTTCCCCCTTTAAAATATGAGGCTCCTATGTCCCCTTTATATTGGACCTGCCATTAGTTAATCAATTGCGCTGACCAACTCCCTCACGAGTCACCATTAGAGGGAAGTAGTTACTGCAAAGTATCCTGCTTAAGAACAGAGCACCATTGATACCCTGATTGGAGTTGAAGCCACGTTTAATTCTTCCAGTGCTCTTTGCATATTTTAGAACACTTAAATTTGAGCAAGTTTAAGTCCCAGAAAATTATTGCAAATGCATTCCCTTTTTGTGTCATAAAACCTCCCCCTGTTTCCCTCCTCCCCAACATGCCAAACAAAAGGATATTCTGGGGAAGTTGCAAATTTGTTTCTTCTAAAAATGTTGAAACACTTAACTGGCGTGTACATGAAATTCTTAAGGAACATGTAAATATGACTTTGTCTTCTTTTTTCATGGATAGCGGCATTGTAAACGGCATATGGCTGATATCGGCAGGGGACGCGACCGATAAAACAAAAACTAATTACTCAATGAAGACGGTTGGTGGGATGATGATTGTCATGGGATGCCTATGGAGCGCCTTGGCCCTTATAATCCTTGTGTACCTTAAAATGGTAATGATCTGCTGCAATACTTCATCACATAAGGGATGGACAGATGCCGTCTTCAGTACATCATTTCAACGCGTCAGTTTCATTCTTGACACCCTGAGCGCTACACGAGCAGACACTTCGCGACATTTTATATCACAGAGACATTAGTCACCCCACTTCATGCAATTCCTGCTAATCATTTCCCAATATGTGCTTAAAAGGTGTTTCGGCTCATGCCAAAACACCTGTCATTTTTTTTCAGGTTATTCTTATTTTCTTTTTTTTCCACTCATTTTTGTCTGCGTTTGTTTTACCACATACAAGCTGGTACGGCGTTCATATTTCACATATCAGGGTTCTCCCCACGTACAAACGTGCGTATCGGCCTGATACGCTGGAATTGCGGCCCGATACGCCGACAAAAATGCCGATCACATTTTTCAGCCCTTGATGCCGATAAGCGGGCCCCGAACCCCACGCCGTGGCTTTGCAGGTTGGTGAATCACAACAAAACTTCCCCCACAGGTTTGCAAAAATCTTGGGGAGAACCCTGCAAATGTACCAACTTAAAACAGATGTGCACAATGATGTTGTGCAAACCCGAAACAGAAACTGACCCAACCTCAGATCTGTTCGGTTAAGCCTCCTTGTAAAATACCCGAAATAAACTGAAATAAACCGAAAACAACACGGTACAACATTACTACAGAGTTACTGTGCCTACAAAATGTAGTAGTGCAGCCAACATCGACCCACCTCGCCAACGTGCATGTGGTTTGCAGTCTATCACGCACTGTCTATACCGTGTGGGCACACCGGTAGGTCATGTTAGTTACAGTGTTTCACCGTAACCATACGTTAGGATTCTTTACTGAGAGACGACAATTTTCATGTGACACTGGTAGGTTGAGGCACAAGAAACGGACACAGTTGCCCAAGGCAGATATGCAGTTGTTTGGGTCGGTTTTTGCTTGAATTTCTGTTTGAGTCTGTTTGGTTTGATTTGGGGAGTTCAAATAGATTTGGGTTCGGATTTGTTTTATCTATAATGTTTGGGGTCGGTTGAGCCTGGTCAACCCGACCCGATGCACAACATTAGCCTAGTGCACAAGAGGAACAACATTAAGATGACAGCATCAGGCATCGAGCAGACATCTGGTTTAGATGTACGTACCGTACTTGGAAGCAAGCAGCAACCAAAAAAAAAACCAAATTTAGACAACTACGAGATCCTGGGTAGGGCTGTCAATTTTCAAATAATTTAAGATTCGATTACTTGGAAGTGTGTTTGACCAAATAATCGGATATTTGAAACTGCCTGCTGGAACTGCGTCTGCAGCATACTGCACCGGTAAAAAGTTTGCTTGAAGAAGTGTACCAGTTGAAATTTGCGTGCTGCGAACGATATGGGGCGCTGGAGTGTTTTGCAGTAACTATTTTATAACTGTAAAAGGGGTTTTCAACCTACAAAAAGTATGTGAACAATAAACCGCCGTCGACAAAAGTTACCGTCAACAAAAAAAGTGGCACCTGCCAATAAGAAACTGCAACTTTTCGATTAAATAACATCACAGTCGTGTGTGTATACATATATGTGCGAATTTCTTTTTAGTTCTCAAATATTCAGATCGGCCAGAAAAATTCGAATTTTCAGTTGATGTTGAATATTGGAGTTTATACAACACCTGAATAAATCCCCATCATCTGATTGGTGGATCATGGATCACATGTTATTGAATTATTCGTCCCAACGCACAGCGCGCGCGCGCGGCGTGCAACGCACAGTACAATGAAAGTTTCATTGCACGGTGAATAGAACTTCCATTGCACGGTGTCATCGCTGCTGGCGGTGGCGCTGTTTTAAATCGAGATTGCTTAAATATAATGGTTCTCAACCTGTTGAACAGTTTGCATAAATTAAATATGAAAAACCTCCCTGTCAAACTTTCAAACAGTTTTTAATCTGAATAAATTGGCTATTAAAAGTCAACCAATCAGATGACAAGGATTTATTCAGGCGTTATATAAAACAAATAATGAAAGTTTCACGTTCGTGCAATGGAAAGAATAATTTCATTCGGTGACAGATGAAATGTTCCATTCCACTCGGCTTCGCGGAATGGAACATTTCATCTGTCACCTCATGAAATTATTCTTACCATTGCACTCACAAACATTCATTATTTGTATAATACAGTAAATTTAGGACAGCCCCAATCCTGTGAGAAGTCTTGAAAGCAGGCATTCTCAACTGGCATTCTGTCTTAATTGCTGACTTGAGTACTTGACATGTACATGCTCTCTTTTTTTTCTGTTTTTTTTTTATGGTTAGTGGATTTTACAATGGGATTGTTCTAATAGCAAACGCATCAAGCTCTGGCTGGCGGGCAGTCGGTGGTATGATGATCATCATGGGATTCCTGTGGGCCACTTTGGCCGTATTGATGGTTGCATACCTTATGAAGGTAACCATGGTAACTGGGCATAACTTGAGCACCAGTACGCTTGATTGTCAAATGTAAAATCATTGGTGGACTTGTGTCATTTCAACGCATCGGTACGACTCTGCAAAGCTGGGTGCCTCTGCAGCTTTATCAATAAGCAATAATTCCACTAATTGGTAGCGGTTGTTGCCAACTATTAAAGGGAAGATACAACATTTGCAAACATCAAAAAAACGAAATGATCAAATTATCACGTAATACCTTACTGAATTGTTAGGGAATGACAGTCTAAAGCATCCTGTAAAATCATGGCTCCTGGTGTGCTGGCATTTTCAAGAAAAACTGTATTTTTCCAACGCTGGTCGGCCGACCAGCATTGGAAAAAACTGGCTTTGTTCAAAACCTGATGCTATTTTTTTTCATATTTAGTTATTCCGCATTTTCTTGGCAATAGATTACACACCTGTGAAGAGGTACAAACCTGCTAGAGTGATTCTTTGACCTTACAATTCCCCAAAGTCTTTACGTTTCTCCGTTTCATCTTAAGTGGGGTCGGGGAACCAGCCTACAAGAAAATGACTGGTTTTCTTGGTTTTTTTTTCCAGCATAAACAAGCCCAAAATGTAAAACAAGTCAGTTTAACAATATTTGCTATAACATGCTAATTCTCCAAATCCATTTATTTCTGAAAATAGCAGCAAAAGCAATTGTTGTACATTCCCTTTAACTGAATAATTATTTACTGTATATTGGACTGCTCGATGTACATGTACTTAACCGTTTTCCCTCCTGCGACCTGTACAGGTATCTACATACCGGTACAGAACCCGCTGCTTCCTTTCATAACAGACTGTATTGTTTGCTGCGAAGGAAAGCAGTTTTCTCACAAAGTTTTTTAAGTGATCCAGTATTTTTAGGATATACGCACCTCTCTCTCATTAGATACGATAGATGGCGTATCTCAAAAAGTCCACCTCTACAACACTAAGTCTCGAGAAATCTTGGATGCTCATCCACCAGTGAAATCCATTCCTCTCCGCCAGCACATTCCTTGGTACTCGGAGCGCATTAGATCTTACAAGCGTGTTGTAAGGTGTGCTGAGAGGCATTGGCGTGCGTCACATTCCCATGAAGATCGCACCATCTTTGTTGCAAAACGCAACATTTGAAATTAACCCCATGCGCACGGGAAGCTGTCATGGCCGCGGCCGCTAATCCTCATTGGAATGCAGTTGCCAGCTGTGGTACGCTGTGGCTCACGGCTAGTGGGTAGTTCCACAGCTGCTGCTTTTGTGCAGTCCCGCTACCACACAAAGGCTGTGCAGTCATGCAGGCCACTTGCTCTATGTGTGGAGGAATGCCCCCATTACACCCGTCCTTAAGGGGTTAATGACCAATGATGCTGAGATTGAATACATGAATTCCAAAATATTGAAATGTTCCATTGATCCAAACCAATTATTCAAGATGTTCCAGAACCTCCTGAGCATCTCAAAGACTGCTGCTTTACCATCTAGCACCAGTAACTTGGATCTGGCAAATAGATTTAGCGTCCTCTTTGTAGTAAAGATCCAGATAGTTTGTGATTCAACTAGTGGGCTTGCAGCCACATTTGAGCCAGATTCCAATGTTTCTGCCAGTTTAGCAACATTTGAGCCTGTCTCCATAGGCGACATTGTTGGTATCATTGCCATATCTCCTAACACGACTTGTCAACTTGATCCAGTTCCAACATGGATGATGAAGCATTTGGCGATGTCTTTTGCTCTCTGCATCAGTTCCATCATTAATTCCTCGCTGGAAACTGCTGAGGTGCCCACAGAGTACAATTTGGCATATGTGACACTTTTTTTGAAGAAAGAGAACCTCATCCCCAATAGTTGTACAGTTACAGACCAGTTTCAACTCTGCCGTTTGTCTCCAAAGTTCTGGAGAGTTGTCTTATGCCAACTCACAAGTTACTTAGAGGACGACAATCTCCTGGAGGATAGGCAGTTAGCATACAGACAAGGGCACTGTGTGGAGACAGCTCTTGTCGGAATAATATCCTTCAAGCCATCGACAATTGTCAGATGGTTCTTCTGGTTCTTCTTGACTTATCTTCCGCCTTCGATATGGTAGATCACCAGCTTCTACTGCAGTGTCTTTCCGACAGGCTTGGCGTCACTCACCTGGCTCAACAACGAATCAAGCCGGTACATGTACCTTGAAGAGAGAGCTCAAATAGTGTCTTTTGGTGATACTAAGTCTGATACTAAATCTGATTGCGGAGTCCCACAGGGCTCATTTCTGGGTCCTGTTTTCTTCTCAACATACACACTACCATTAGGTGACATTGCCAGACATCACAGTGTCCAGTTCCTCTTCTTTGCTGATGACACTCGGCAGATGACACTTGTGTGTAGGCGTCTTGATCGGGTTTCCAGATAATTGCGCTTTATGAATCTATATTGATATTAAGTTGAGTCATTGTAGCCAAACTCATTTTAACTGTAGTCACCAGCCCGTTTTTCCCAATGAGCCTTGCCAAGGTCTAGCACTATTGGCAAAAAAAGTGGCTGCTGTAAACTCATGCACAAGTACTCCCGTTATTTTTGGTGTCCCAGTTAATGTTTTCTTGTCTTTTCTTAATTAAATATCCAACCCCCCGGCAATTTTTTTTCCAGTCATTTTTTATTTTCCTGCTCCCAGAGTTATGTTTTCTTTTTCTCAGTGAAATTCCCTCTGCGATAATTTCTCAGTTCATAAATTGATTAATAATTTTTTTGTTGATAATGATTTGTATACGAGGCTTCACCTTGCCCGCTACGCAGGTGGAAGACAGCTTTAGAGGAGTGGTTTCAAAGCTCCATCTGCTGTGTGCAGAGACCATATAGGGAACTTGTACGATGAACCCTCATTATGGACAGGGGCACTTTAAATTCCAAGACAATGAATGTACAACATTTCTACTCACATCATGTGTGTCATGGAGAAACAAAGACCCATCCACATAGAGGGCAGTGTGTGCAAGCTGTCTATCAGTGCACCCTCATTATGGACGGGCGTAATTTAAATTAATGAATGCAATGAAAGTACAAATTGTCTTCTCATGGGTGCCATAGAGAAACAAAGACCTGTCCACGTAGAGGGCGCCCTGTGCAAGCTCTCTATCAGGAATCGGTCGCTCAAACAGCTTTCATGTACTCCACATTGTTACATTCATAATGCTTTCCCCCTCCATTCTGCTTTGATTTCTGATAGTGGTTGGATTAACGGGTTAGAAGTCATCGGTGCGGCCACAACACCAGGTCACACGGCTGTCGGCGTTATGATGCTAATCATGGGCCTGCTGTTCTCGCTACTCGCCGTCTTAATGGTCTTTTATATAAAAAAGGTTCACGCTTCTATCATTCTGCTTGAATTTGCTGTCATTGCAAATTCACTGGTACTCACTAGCCTCTCCAGGAGCACTGGTGACCTTTGACATCTCATTATCCATATTTGATGGAGCGCTGTCTTTATTAGTCCAAATGTTACTTGCACAGGATGTACTGTACTTGCAATAATAATGGTGGTAAGCCACCCAGAATGCTTTGCAATGGCTACAGTTTCCTCACACAAGTTTTGTGACAGAGATAAGTGGTGACCAGTTGCCACGGACACAGCAGTGGGTACCAGTGAATCATTGTGAACATTGTAATGAGTTGATTTTGAACAATATGGTATCATTTTAGAAGCTTTCACGTTAATATTTTTAAGCTGAAGTCCAGATCACTTTTGCAGTTTTGTTTTGATAAGCTAACTTGCCTTTATTCATTTGTTTGCCTTGGTGATGCAAGCAACTAACAATTAAGTAAATCACTTTATTGAGAAATGAACTTACAGTGAGAAATGATAAATAAACAGTAGAATTAAGAGTATACAAACGTGCACATTTCTGCTGCATTGCCACATGCTTCATTTCATCTCAAGTGTTTTACAAACACTGCATTTACATTGTGTGATAATGATTCTAAACCATAACTAAAGACCCCAAATGTGATTTTATGTCAACAAATTATGAGTAAAGGTGCCGAGTTCTAATGGCCCATTTTATGCCGGTCAATAATGTACTGTCACCTTGGAGTGCATCACACGGCCGGTCACAAGTCCAGTCACAAGTCCAGTCACAAGTCCAGTCACAAGTCCAGTCACAAGTCCAGTCACAAGTCCTTTCACAAGTCCTTTCACATGTCTAGGCACAAGTCCAGTCACAAGTCCAGTCACAAGTCCAGTCACAAGTCCAGTCACAAGTCCAGTCACAAGTCCAGTCACATGTCCAGGCACAAGTCCAGGCACAAGTCCAGTCACAAATCCAGTCACAAGTCCAGTCACAAGTCCAGTCACAAGTCCAGTCACAAGTCCAGTCACAAGTCCAGTCACAAGTCCAGTCACAAGTCCAGTCACAAGTACCAGTGGATGATGAGCAATAACCGAGGAATGCTTTTGTCACAGTTCATTTGAATAGCTTGTGACTGGACTTGAGATTGAAGGACTTGTGAATGAGTTTTGAGGATTTGTGGCCCCTTGTGACGGACTCCACCGCAACACTGCTTTTACCTGACTTGTTTCCCGTGTTATCCCACATTACCCAGGTACACTCCTTGTACCGTCGCACAGGCGCCAGCTTTGAGAAGGCCCAACAGGAGTTTGCCCATGGCGTGGTGACCAACCCGTCTGTGCAGAACGCAGCCCGGGACGCTGGCAAGGCTGCAGCTACAGGTGCAGCAGACGCGGCCGTGAGCGGGGCCATGAGCTCGGTGTCGCAGCAAAACAACAGAATGTAAAGTGGCACCACGGCAGGCTTCCCGTCTTCACATAAAACCCTGTTCTAGAAGTCATGTGATTACTGTCAGGCAATCTCAACCTAAAGGACAAAATCCTAAATGAAATAAGCACTGCAAGCTCCCCTCCCTAAACGTTGGAGAACCTAAACACTATTTAAAATGTAGCTTTTAAATACCATTGACTCAAGTCTCATTATTGTCTCAACAATAAGTACACATTGTGTAAGAAATGTTTCCCAGAAAACAAAAATTTGTATTCGTAATTGTAAAAAAGATCAAACAAGAAATGTGTACTCGGTGTTGTCTGAGGACTAGTGAGAACACACTTCATATACTTTCATTAAATTGACATCTTCTTGATATAAATATTCCATCATACAATTAAGTAGAGAGATTGCCCCTGTTTTATTCTATTTTTTTTTCATTTTCTTGCCCGACCTATGCCCAAATTTTAACAAATTAAACTTAACTTTTCCCTGTCAAGCTTGGTTTGCAGAATCACGCAGGGTTTCCTTAAGAAGGCTGGAAGTTCTGCCAAGGTGTGGACAGTAGATATACGTGTACCTATTGTTATTCATTGTACAGGTGGTTAAATGATTGCCCACGTGATTGTCCATGTGAAGATCACGTGATAGACTATGAAGCTTTTATTGTCCGTGTCCAAGATGCTTAAATATAACAAAAGATTACAAAATTCTAGCATTTTCTTTTTCTAATTCCATGTATAGTTTATGAGATTTGCAATTAAATACTATTTCTGAAGAATGTTTCTCTTGCTAAAAATATTATTTCTTGTATTTTCTTTCCAAAAATAAAAGTCACCTTTTTGGTGGCATTAGAATTGCTAAGCAAAAGACTGAATAATTCTTAGCCAAGTTAGATTTTGTTGGCAATGTGAATTGATGGCTCTAATTGGTTTATTAGTAAAGACAGCATAATCTGCAGTACTAAGATTTTTCACAGTGGCCTGGAAAAAAAATGTTTTCAGGAACAAACTTTGTTTGCCCTATACATAGTATTTGTAGAGAAGTTTCTGAAAGGTGTGCATAATATAAACTTTCCCATACCAAATTACCGTGGTAAAAGCGTAGGTGTTGAATGTACAGTATGTGGCCATGTCTGGATACCAGCTAAGCCTGGTAACCGTCTTTCCAAAGTGGCAATTTTATATACTGGTATCCTGTTGAGTCATGAGTACCAGTTAAACGCAGCTTCTCAAGTAAATTGTATGTAATTGCACGAAATGTATGTCTTTATAAAAATGTACCTGGGGTAACCATAGGGAGTGTTATTTCAAACCGTTCAAGGTAGATTTAACAGAAGTAAACGCATGCTGCTCTGTCCCATAATCTATAACTTAAATGTCTTTATAAGGGAGCAAGAGAATGTTAACGATAAACAGAGCACGATTCCGTTTGCAAATGTGTACATACCAGTTCATCATAAATACAATAAAAGACAAAATCAGCATGTGTATATAGACAATGAAATTGGTGTAGTTTGGTCGGCTAATAATCTCGAAAGTAAATCAAAGTTTAGTGGTATCTGAGAGCAATAGTACATTGGAAATGTATACACCTAAGCCCTGTTACCTGGTAAATGGCCAGGCATGAGTTATCCATACCAATAGATACATGTAATCATAGTCATAGTCAATGTGTATAATAAATATACAAAACACCCCAAACATTCTGTGTACATTCCATCAGCAATTGCCGCAGTGAGATCGTTTTCTCAGTTGCTTATAAAAATCTTCAGTTCATGGAAATAGATAGTTTGCATTTTGCTTTGTTTTACTCAAGACGACGCACATTGGACATTGATGTTTGAATATGGCCTGCGTTTTGTTATTACCTTTTTGATATAAAATATGTATTCTGAGGATGACTATATATGGATGATCTTTAATAAGTTTTTAAAAACCCAGAAAGATTAGGAGAAGACAAATATGGCGTGGGAGATAATCAGACATTTCGAAATGTTCTCGTATTTATGTTGGGGGAAAGTGGATTAAGGAAACTTTAGGTAAATCCACAATTGGAATATGACTGTTTGACTGTGATAGACCGAAATTCAGAAAGGGAAAGGTAAAACCCTTCCCTGTTTCGAAGGCAGAGACAAAGTTGGCCGGAATCTGGGCATTGTAATCCATGTTGTCAGGGGAACCAGTTGACTGTATAACCAGCTTATGTCTTAGTCGAGTATGTACACTATCACAATACATATAGAGTATGAATCCTGTAATGTGAAAGTCTGCTAAAAGCTTTATTACAAACAATAATGGGTCTTATTTAATATCACATTTTGTTTTTAAATATAACGTGCACAGCATTAGGCTAAGTCCGTGAAAGTCGTCAGAAATAAATTCAGTAATCAAAAGTTTTAAAACAAAATACGTGAAAAGTCAATGTATTTTTTTTCAGTTAAAATGTGTAAAATGTGCATGCCATCAGTCAGAATACAGACCATGTTACATTTGTTTAGAAATTGGACGTTGTTGACACGTGATTCCAACTTTCAGCAAAGTGTTCTCTCCTACAGTATCTCATGAAATACGATTGGTGTAAAAGTGTTGCCATAAATTGTTTAATGTGGACAAAATAACATGCAAAAGATGCTTAAATGTTTGGATTGCCCGGCGGTATGACGTCACACAGCACATGGTTTTGTACCTGACGTCATGTTTACGAGACGAGTAGTATTTTTTTTTCTAATGCATGACACACACAACTCATAATGACGCTGTAATTGTGATTTTTGACAAACGTTATTGTGGTTGGTATAACGAAAGATAGTTATTTCATATTGGTACGAACATTGGGGCGTCCCCAGTTCTTAATCGCCTGAAAATACCGTCAAGTGACAGAAAACGTACCTTTGAATGTTTAGGTACGACATGTAATATGATATTTGCTTTGCGTTTGCTTTTCTTTGCACGATACATACATTTAAAGGCATTGTGTCCGGATTTTCCTTTTATTTGTATTCCATAATGTACGGAATATCGCGTTTGGTGTACATGTCCAATTTTATATGAATGTGATATAAAAATGAGATACATCATAAAATACGCTCGCTGAAAATGTGAAATAAATTTGTAGAATATTAGTATAGCCTGCAGACATTAAAAATGCTGTAGAATGTTTACAGTTGACATGACGATGGTTAGATTCACGTCATGTACTGAATATAGAAGAAAGAAAACTACCCACGACTTTGATATAAATTATAATAAGCTATAGTTCACAGTATTGAGTTTTGTCTTCGATCTGTGCATACCACATAAAAAGTTCAGTTATTTCGCGTTCAGGTAAAAAGAGTTTGGTGTATATATAATTCCGTCGGTATAAAAATAAGAGTTCAAAGCGCGAACTGTTTTTCCCTTTCAATTATTTGTAGGTGCAAGTTGGACATTTTTAAACTCTTGGTGGCAGCCGAGACGTGATTCTAAATCAGAATTTGAAAACATTTAGTCACTGGATGCAAAATCTTAATGGGGTATGTAATAAAAAGCATGCGCAGTTAATTGTACTTACAAGATATTGTAAAGAATTATTATGCCTAGGCGATATTGTGAAATGTCCATATAACAATCTGTTATTAACACAAACTTTGGTGGGCGACTTTCTTCATCTGTCAAGACGAATTCTAATTGGGCACCACAGGGTTCATGTTCAGGGTTCACCGACTGACAATAATAGGTCAGGTCGCTTTAGGAGGAAAATATATGAATATTAAAATCTCATTTGATTGAAAACCCGACGTTTCGGGCTGGGGTAAATATTTTTGTGTAAATAACTATAGGCATCTACCGAATACCTACTTGTGATTTTGTGTCCATAGAATTTGTTTTAAGAAGGTGTCATTTGAATGTATTAAATTAATTGTAAAAAATGACAAGTGAAATATTTATAAAATGAGACAACTGCATGTTTGTGATTGTGTCTTATCTACCAAAGGTAGGCCTATAATTGGCAGACGTAAAGCATCGGTTGATATAGGCCTAATTCGCAGATGGTCTTTTCTACACTGTTTATTCTTAATCAATAGCTGTAGGCCTATACAATTGGTACCCTACATAAACCTTTCGTTGTTGTGGAAACCTGGTTTAGTGGTAAGTCTAAACGAAATGGATTTTTCTTTCGGAAACAGTTGTATCTGTTTCTTGGTATTATGAATAACACCTGAATTGAATCAAATGAAATCATGTGCAGTGGGTCCTTTATTGTGTTGTGTTTATTCCGATACTAGGCGTGGTTTAGCTGGGTCATTAGGTCATCACGGGCCAATCAAAGTCATTCTTTTTTATTGTCTGGTGACAAAGTATCTAAACATGAACTGAGAGAAAGACATTTTCATTTGTCATTTAACTTGACTTGTGATTTGACTTTTGACCTACCGTCTTTATTATTATTTTTTTGTTTTTGTTTTTTTTGCATTATTGAAAATCGCCCAATGACGCAAGGCTACAAAAGCCATTCTTTGCAAAGGGACCGCTCTTAGGTGCAGCCCTGCAATAAACTTCTCCTAGACACTAGTGCTTAATGCCCATATACTTCAAAATTCTTTTTAAAATAGTCGGAACTCTCACAAGTATTTATGCTGCACAGAAAAATGATGATCAACACGTCATCTTTCATTTTCTTTTCAATTTTTGGTGGATTGACCATTGACTTTTCGAGGAATTCTCACTCAAAGAAGATGACCCCTATTTTTCCCAAAGCGGAAAAATAGCCATCTTGAAAAAAAGATCCCTCCACAACATGGCAAAATAGTGCCACTTTCGAGCCCATGCAATTGCATCCAAAACGCTCAGAATAATTGGATCTATGGAAGCCCCAAGTCCGGGCCAGAGGTTCATTGCCCTATCTCTTCAATTCCCCAATTTTATGGCGCTCAGAACTCTCTGATATAGATTATTTTGAGGGTATAACTTTTCTTCATGAGCTCGGCGGATGGGATAAACCCTATTTACCGGTGTGCACCCTTTAATAACAATAATGGAGTCTTATATAGCGCACGTATCTACCAACAATTAGGTATCAAGGCGCTGGAAATTATGTCTATTATTAAAGAAAGGTAAATAAAGTTTATGAGAAATGTGAGACCCATTATGTAGCACCTAATAAGGGGCTACAAGGGGCTGCGGCGCATATTGCAGCCACTGCCTGAGACACCGGGGCAAACCCCTTCTCCTAGCGATAAGTGTTGCCGGAATCTTTAACGTGCATTACACAACACACAGGACCTACGGCATACGTCCCATCCGAAGGACGAAGCAATATGATGGTAAAGTGCCTTGCTCAAGAGCACAAGCACCATGTTCCCACGGTCAGGATTCGAACCCGTGTACCACGGCACACGAGTCGAACACCGTAACCATTGGACCACAGCACCCCATAGGCCCGAACGTTTGCAATGCCCCCAACAACAAAAAAACATTTTTAGAACAAAGAGGAAGTATTTGTTATTCATATCCCATCAAACAAATTGAAAGAAAAAAATTATCCGAGGTCGATATTAGGCCCGAAAATAGTGCCTTTTTTTTGCGCCTGCTAGCTGTAGAGCGCCCCAACGACAATAAATGGAGTTTCAGCTTCTCTGAAGCTCAAAATGCCCCCCCCCCCCTTTCCTTACGATTTGGGAGCATCTGCTGCGTAAAAGCCCTTGTTGATACCTCAGGTTCATGGCGTAGCGGTACTTTCCTTGCTTTCCACGGCTGTGACCTGGGTCATCGAATCCCGCCTGGTCCACATGTTGATTGAGTTTTCAGTCCCTACCTGATTCCGTGGGTTTTCCCAGTATATGTTAAGGAGAAACGACGAACAAGTGGATATTCTTTGATTCGAATGGGCGATGACGCGAAGCGTCCGACCCTTTTGAAATCACCTTTTGAGTTGTTTCTCCGACTATTTTCCGGTTTACATGGGAACAAAAAGTGTCGATTCTTATCAAAGTTAATGCTTTGAGCTATGAAATAAATTCGATCCATTGTTCAGAATTTAATGGATATAGCTGTGTTTTAAAAAAAAGCCTTACTAGACGTATAGCTTTAGCGTATTCAATAGACTATAGACGATATTTCAAAAAATGTTACATGAAGAGGCATTTTTGAGTTGAAGTTGGTAACATATATAGCTATTTTACCTAATTTCGGGGTGCTGAATCCGAAAAATGATGGTTACTAAGCTGGATTTTTAGTGGAAATATGCCTAATTTGCACAAATCTTTAATACCATCCATGTATTATATTTGTTTCCATATTTGGGTATATTTTGTATTTTACTCTTTGAAAAGTTTATTTTGGTGATTCTACTTTACACTTCCTTACTTCAATAACATTTTCTAAAGCATACAAGTGACTGAATGATTATGAGGACATATATAGTGACAATTCAAAATGGCTACTATTACACGCTAAAGTTGCGCGCATTTATCTTGTCTCCAGATATTATCAAGCATTAATAGCAGTCTTGACAACCTCGGTATTGATTAACCTCAAATTTGCCATGTTGCTTAGTGGTACAGTTACCCTATTAAAAACCTTATGGGAAAATCATGTGAGCAACGATAACATTGTGATATAAAACGGGGGGGGGGGGACGAGGTGTCCATAAATTGAGCTAAACAGTACGTCACCGACACCACGAAGTAACACCCATCTATACATACCAGTAAAAACTAGCAATCGGAGAAAACGGCAAGTGAAGTTGAACGGCTTCTAAAACAACACTTTGCGTCAAAACGACAGAGTATTTTCAGTTGTGTTTCTCGTTGTGGACACTTGATGAATTGAATTTATTAAATCTGCTGTTTTTCACCCGTTTGTGTATTAAATAAACAAGAAATAAGAGAAAAAAGATGAGTGTTAGTTCGTGAAACTGAAAAGGCTGCGAAACTGTAAATTTTCGTTTTCACGAAGTAACACTCTTATTTAACACGAGGAAAGTGCAACTTCAGGTCAGCGCGCGCGCGCTCTTGCAACTTATTACAAGAAGAGTGTTACTTAGTGAAAACGTTTTTGCTCACTTATGAGCAGAGTGCGCGCCATGCATTGCAATGGTAAATGGAACTTGAGTGTTACTTCGTGAAAACGAAAACTGTCACTTTTGTGCTAAAGTTGCCATGGATACTTAGCGTAATTATCAAAGCAAAGCTCTTGAAGCTTTGAAACTTCGTGTAATGGTAGGCCTTGATGAATAATGTTTAAAAATCAAAAAAACTGAAAATCGAAAAAAATATGGTTTAACACGGTAGAGTGTTACTTCGTGCTGTCGGTGACGAATAGGGTCGCCTAACGTGGGATACTTGAACAAGTTCAAGGAAATTCCCAATATTATTGGTATAAGAAAACGTTTTGACGTTGACATTACTATTTTAAGCAACAATAACCTTTTGGGGGGAATTTCCTTGAAGTTGTTCAAGTCCCCCGCGTTAGGCAACCCTTTGCCTAATATTTAGCCCAATTTTATACGGACATTTCATTTTCCCCCTGTTTTTCGGGGGGGGGGGGGGGGGCCTAGATATCAAGATATTATCATTTTTCACATAATGTCCCATTATTTTTGTTAGGGTAACTGTGCTAGTAACTAGCTTTGTGAATTTGAAGCACTTCAATACTGACGTTTGGTGGGACTACTTGATGATATCTGACGCCGGACAACGAAATTTACTAACTCACTGGCGGACGCCAACTCCAGTCTGGAACAGACGTGTTTTACGAACCCATCGACTCGTTCAGCTAGCTCCTGAAGATGATCCTCGCCAAATGGGCCATGCAGGTCAACGTGCAAAGCGATCTCCCATCGCTGGCATTCCCAACATGAGAGGAGCGGAAACAGGAACCACCAGCCATCGTTGGCTATGTGACGTCTAATGACGTGCCGTCGTAGCTTGTTGGTCCGTATCCCGCACCCTGGTTGGGGACACAGCTGCTGGTGTTTCTTGGGAGCTGCTGGAGGGAGCGTCTCTGGTTGATTGGATAGTGACGACTCAGCTGACGGTGACGACGGCGGGTCTGTAATGGAAGGTCCATGGGCTGTCGTAGTTTCTGTGATGACAGGATCAAGCAACCCGTCCTCGTCATAATCTGGGACGAAGTCCGCCTCCTCCATTTCCTACATTTGGTTAGGGAAGACATGGTATGACGAAATAAAGGAGTACAAAACTACCTTCATTGTTAAATCCCGTCCCTGTAACGAGCAGGAAGCCTAACTTCCCTGCCGCTCCTTGTAGTGGTGATCGTTGAAGGCTGAACACCTTCATTGTTCACCTGCACATTTTCATTACCCCCCTTGGATGCTGCTTGAAATAGTTCCCCCAACCCATAGCCTTCATTTGCAACTATACTGCCCTGGCCTTCCGAACTTTCAGCTCCTAGCAGTTTATTACGCATTCGCCTTAGCCAAATTGGGACCTCACGGTCTTCACACTTTTTAAGCAGATCGTGATGTACGACCGTGGTCTTCTTCCTACCGCGTACCTTATAAAGTACCGGAGAGAGAGAGGTTCAACGACCAGTAGTGGCCCAAGCCATACAGGCTGTAATTTACGGGACTGACCAGTTTTAGAGGATTTATTTAGCCTGTACACAATGTCTCCCTCCTCAAATGCAGAGTAGTTTTGGCTCAAATCATAGTTCTTTTTCTGATAATTTTGTGCCGTCCCTATGTTCTTTCTAGCCACAGCATGGGCTTTAAGCATTCTCTCCTTCAGGTTTTGTGCGTATTCATGAGGTTGTTCTCCACCAACATTATTATTTTTCATCTCAAAAACTAATTCTACTGGTTGAATGACCTCTCTTCCCAGCATTAAAAGGTTTGGTGTCAAGCCGGTGTGCCGGTTCGGAATGGCTCGTATAGCAGCAGTCAAAATTGGGAGATCTTCATCCCACTCAGACACATTTCCCTTTAAGTGGCATCTCATGGTTTGTAAGATAGTTCGATTATATCTCTCGACCTGCCCGTTGGAACAGGGTCGATATGGAGTTGTACGGGTCTTAGCAATGCCGAGGATGTCACAAATTGCTTGAAATAGATTACTGGTGAAATTTGCGCCCTGATCTGTATGTATTTGAAGTGGACAACCAAAACGCGAAATGAAATTGTCAATGGTAACCCTGGCAACAGATTCAGCCCTTTGGTCTGGCAAAGGATAGGCTTCAATCCACTTGGTGAACTGACAAATCAACATGAGAATATATTGATTGCCAGTCTTGGTTGGTTTAAATGGTCCTAGGATGTCTAAATGAATGCGTTCACATGGAGATCCTGCATGATATTTCACAAGGGGAGCTTTAGCTTTCTTTGACGCTTTTTTGCTTGTATTACATGCCTTGCAAGACTTAATGAACAGTGAAGCATCTTCACCCATTTTGTACCAGATGCATGTCTGCTTTAGTTTCTGAATGGTTTTGGTAATTCCTGGGTGACCGGTCATTTTGGAGGCATGATTTAATCTCAGGACCTCTTCTTTCATTGCCGTTGGTACTATCAAAAGCATCTTAAATGAATCGCCTTCCACCCATTTGTAGTACAAGACCCCGTCATTGACAGTTAAAAGGGTACTGTTTATCCAGAAATACTTCACAGCTGGGGAGAGTATTTGTAATTCAGCTTGTGATGGGGACGTAGATGTTTCTATCCACCCTATAAGATGCTTTAAATCTGGGTCGTCTGTTTGCAGTTTTCTTAAATGGCTATGTGTATACTTGACGAAAAGGGAAGTATTACCTTCATCCAACAAACGCCGGACCGAAGGATAACACGTTCCCTGATCTCTAGTGTGTTCGGAGCTAGATGGACAATTTATTTCTTCCGACAAAGGGGTCGTGCCCTTATTAGGCAGGGGCCTAACCGGGTGGTATGGTTCTTCGGTGGTTACATTGGGCTGCAAATGTACCGTGGATACTGGGTTTGTTACCGTTATTTCTCGCACAGCGAGGGGGATGACGTCATCGACGTCATCTTCAAAGCGTGCCCAATGGTTATGAATTTTGGTGCAGTATTTACAACCTCCACAGGGAAGATCACAAACATTGCAACCTGCGAAATAACAATTGCAAACCGGGTCCGATGAGGGAATTCTGGATAGAGAGTCAGCATTAGTGTGTTTTTGCCCTTTCCTATGAATGATTACCATGTCATATTGACTGAGTTCCTCAACCCAACGTGCTAGCAATCCCGACAAGAGTTTAAATCGCATAAGCCATGCCAAACTACTGTGGTCCGTCCTGACATAGAACTGACGCCCAAGAAGGTAATGACGAAACTGTCTAGTAAATCGGACCACTGCTAAAAGTTCTTTTCTGGTTGTGCAGTACTTTTTCTGAGCAGGGGAAAGTGTATAACTGCCGTAACTAATTACACGTTCAACCCCGTCTTGGATTTGTACCAGTTCTGCTCCGATCGCTAGATCGGACGCATCCGTATCTAGGACAAATGGTTCATTGGTGTTTCGCGGGAATGTTAGCACTGGGCTTGTGGTGAGTATTTGTATAAGTGCACGAAAGGCTCGTTCGTGTTCGTTGCGCCACTGGAATTTGATATTTTTCTTCGTAAGCTCATATAGAGGGTTTGCCAACTCAGCGAAATTCTTGATATGGGCCCTATGGTAGTTAACGAACCCGAGGAACCTCTCTGCATCTTTTTTACAAGAAGGTGTGGGCCAATTTTGAACAGTAGACACACTGCTAGGGTTTGGAGAGACACCCCGAGTATTGACTAATTTTCCAAGGAAAAGTACTTCCTTTTGGAAGAGGTGACACTTTTTGGCCTTAAGTTTTAAGTTATAGCAGCGGAATCTCCGCAGAACTTCAACAAGGTTTTCCATGGAGTCATCAAAACTCTTCCCTAAAATTACAATGTCGTCCAAATATGCCAACACATGTTCCCAGGTAAGGCCCCTCAGTATTAATGTCATAGCCCGTTGGAAAGTGGCAGGTGCGTTACATAGTCCAAATGGCATTCTCTGATACTCGAACAACCCGTACTTAGTGATAAAGGCGGTTTTGTGCATATCCTCTTCTGGCAGTTCTATTTGATAATACCCACTACTCATGTCTAATGTATTGAAAAATTCTGTCCCTTCTAACACATCTAAACATTCTTCAATGTTTGAGAGCGGAAATGCATCCCTGACCGTGACATTATTGAGAGCTCGATAGTCTATACAATAACGGACCTTGCCGTCTTTCTTCCTTATCAATACCGGGGGTGATGCCCAAGCCGAAGCCGATGGCCGTATCACACCTGATTCAAGCAAGGAATTTAGATGCACTTTTTCTTCAGCCTCAAAACCTAATGGTGTCCTACGCATTTTTTGTTTGATAGGGTTTACATTCCCTGTATTAATTGAATGTTTGATTTCTGAGAACTGTTCCAAATCACTATCCCAGCAGGCATTTTTGGTCGGTTTAACGTCCAAGCGACGTTTGATTCTGACCAATTCTGACGTTGGATTTTGGTCCTTTTATAATTGATTATGAAAGTCAGTTAGACGTCGAATTCTGACCAAATAATAACGTCTGTTTATGGTCGAGTTGTGACGTCAATCATACTGGTTTGATTGACGTTAAACTGACGTCAGATTTCATAGTCAGATTTTGGTCATTTAATGATTGATTTTGTAAGTTATTTAGACGTTGAAATCTGACCAAATAATAACGTCTGTTTATGGTCGGGTTGTGACTTCAATCCTACTGGTTTGATTGACGTTAATCTGACGTCAGATTTCATGGTCAGATTTTGGTCATTTGATGATTGATTTTGTAAGTTATTTAGACGTTGAAATCTGACCAAATAATAACGTCTGTTTATGGTCGAGTTGTGACGTCAATCCTACTGGTTTGATTGACGTTAAACCGACGTCAGATTTTATAGTCAGATTTTGGTCATTTAATGATTGATTTTGTAAGTTATTTAGACGTTGAAATCTGACCAAATAATAACGTCTGTTTATGGTCGGGTTGTGACTTCAATCCTTCTGGTTTGATTGACGTTAATCTGACGTCAGATTTCATGGTCAGATTTTGGTCATTTTATAATTGATTTTGAAAGTTTTGTAGACGTTTAAAACATGACCAAAATCTAACATCCGTATATGGTCAAATCATGACGTCAGTCTGACCATGATTAACTGGTTAAATGGACGTCGACAGGACGTCAGATTCTTGGTTAAATTAAGGTCAGTTAATGGTTGTAAGTGTAATTAATTTAGACGTCTAAAACACAGACATGAGATCTAATCTCTTTTTTGCATATGTGTGGAGGTAGAAAACGTCAGGCCGTCGATCTTGATGTTTTCTCTGATGATTGTTGCCACGTATGGTAGGGCTTGGGTAGTATGTTTCTTCTCCATCAATTGCAAAGAGCAGAGATGAGCTGGAAAATTAAAAGGAGATGAATGAAATTGTGAATTTTCTTGAATACCAACACATTCAAAAATAATTTGTTTGTGACTCGTAAATAATTAAAACAAAATAGATTCTTTATGTAAGCCAATTTAAGTGCAGCGGCAATTTTATTTTCAGAGATCCAAAGAAAACAATTATTCTTATGGAGAAGACATGCACATTTTAAGTATACTGGGCAGTTCCATGCGATTCCAAGAAAATAAACAAAACTTAAAAATTAGAAAAATATTAAATTTTGAAAACTGCAAGCATTACAAGGTCCTCATTTGAGTTAGTGCGGTAGTGAGATTTGGAATATTTAAGTTATCGATCAACATAGTGTAGGAAATTTGTCTCATGTTGAGATGTGCGTTAAATGACAGCAGTTTTAGGCTTAAATGCAGCTTGGACATGATGATGGAAGGCGGGCAGAACATGCATGGCTGCTGATTAGCTTAGATTGTCTAGATTTCAATGTTTAAATAAAGGGCACCGTAAGTGTAACTTTGAATTTGAAATAAGAATTGACAATAAAATCTAACATTAACAACTTTCAACAATGAGAAGTTGAAGTATTTTTCCATTGAATTTTTATGTTACACAAGTAAGTAGGCATACAGAAGGGAACCCATTGTACATACCACTGTCAGGATAACATTTCAAGACTACTCGATCCCGTCCTTAAAAAGAAATTTCAAATCCCTAACTCGGAAACAATCGCATTAGAAACTTACCGTTTTTTCAGACCGGTACATTGCAAAAGCCGACCATGTAGGCCTGCATACTAATCTTGATAATTGCAGTTCAATCGAAATCTTTTGCTTGTCCCATACATCCTGATGTCGTATCTTGACTTGAAGTTAAGATTAGCAGGAACACAATATCTTGTCAACAAGTGGCATATACTGTAGGACAATATTCTGTTGCAATGTGCCCACAAAACTTTCACATTTTGACCCACCACGTCTTTTCCCGAAGCTGTTTCGAAGTTGCTAGACTCGTGTAGCATTGGAATGCAAGAGGCCGGTCACACACAGGGCGTAAATAATGCTTACGCACGCGCGGTGCGCGCGCGATGTTTTGGTCATTTGGCGCGCGGGGCAGGAATTTTGGCTCGGAGCCAAGACGTACGTTTGGATGTTGTATTTTGGTTTAAACCATGACATAATGACAACGTTAAATATTTTAACCATCCATCGACCAGAACTTAGCGTCATTATTTGAATCGTCGAAAGGGCGTTAGAAAACGGACGTAACTATGGTTGAAAACATGACCTATAATAACGACTTCAAATATTATAACCAGCAGCCGACCATAATACAACGTCACTTTTCGAGTAGTTGAGAAAAAAAATGTCAAAACCATGACATAATAACGACGTTAAATATGTTTACCATCCCCTGACCAGAACTCAACGTCGTTATTTGATTCGTGGAAACGACGTCTGAAAACGGACGTAATATCATTGTTAAAACACAACCTATTAACGACGTCAAATATTATAACCAGCAGCTGACCACAATAAAACCTCGCTTTTGGAGTCGTTGAAAAAAAACGTCAAAAACGGACGTTATATTTTGGGGAAAATCATGACATAATAACGACGTTAAATGTTTTAACCATCCCCTGACCAGAACTCAACGTCGTTATTTGAATCGTGGAAACGACGTTAGAAAATGGACGTAATATCTTAGATGCAAACATGACGTCATAACGACTTCAAATATTATAACCAGCAGCTGACCACAATAAAACCTTGCTTTGGAGTCGTTGAAAAAACGTCAAAAACGGACGCTATATTTTGGTGAAAACCATGACATAATAACGACGTTAAATATTTTAACCATCTCCTGACCAGAACTCAACGTCGTTATTTGAATCGTGGAAACGACGTTAGAAAACGGACGTAATATCATGGTTAAAAACATAACCTAATAACGACGTCATATATTATAACCAGCAGCCGACCACAATTCAACTTCGCTTTTGGAGTCGTTGAAAAAACGTCAAAAACGGACGCTATATTTTGGTGAAAACCATGACATAATAACGACGTTAAATATTTTAACCATCTCCTGACCAGAACTCAACGTCGTTATTTGAATCGTGGAAACGACGTTAGAAAACGGACGTAATATCATGGTTAAAAACATAACCTAATAACGACGTCAAATATTATAACCAGCAGCCGACCACAATTCAACTTCGCTTTTGGAGTCGTTGAAAAAACGTCAAAAACGGACGTTATATTTTGGTGAAAACCATGACATAATAACGACGTTAAATATTTTAACCATCCCCTGACCAGAACTCAACGTCGTTATTTGAATCGTGGAAACGACGTTAGAAGACGGGCGTAATATCTTAGATGCAAACATGACCTCATAACGACTTCAAATATTGTAACCAGCAGCCGACCATAATTCAACGTCAATTTTTTAGTAGTTAAAAAAACGTAAAAAACGGACGTTGCATTTTGGTTGAAAGCATGACATATGTACGACGTCAGATATTATAACCAACGGCCAACCACAATTCAACGTCGTGTTTTGATTTGTTGAAACGACGTTAGAAAGCGAACGTTATATCTTGGTTGAAAACATGACATAATTGTGACGTCTTAGAGGGAACCATAATAATGACAATAATACAACGTTGTTTTTCAGGCCGTTGTAAAGACGTTGACAAAACAACGTCATATCATGGTTGAAACTATGTTACGTATTATTTGTGACCAAATTCCTACTACATTGTGACGTTGTTGTTATGTCAAATTCTGACGTTAACTTTTCGACACTAAAGCAACGTCTGGCAGACGTTATAATGACAACGTTTTCTTTGGTCTACCAAAACAACGTTGTTTTTCGGTTAGGAATGGTTGATCCGACGTTGCGACCATAATACAACCGTTATACAACGTCAGTCTGACGTTTGGTGCCTGCTGGGATCGTTTCTAGAAAATACATCGGCGTATTCAGTAAGGACACTAGCTAACTGGTTCGATTGGTCAGAAGTTAAGTGTTCCCTCGATTTGCTCCACAATTCCAAAACATGCGAGGGGATTTGACTAACTTCCCGCACAGCCATTTCTAGTTGGGAGTCGCCCAATGAACGCCGGACTTCCCCGTAGGAATTTTGACTTTTGCTGTTGGGATTCGGATTGCCGCTTCCACTTCCGCCTATCACTACGGAGGGGTCGCCCGACAAACGCCGGACTTCCCCGTAGGAATTTTGACTTTTGCTGTTGGGATTCGGATTGCCGCTTCCACTTTCGCCTATCACTACGGAGGGGTCGCCCGACAAACGCCGGACTTCCCCGTAGGAATTTTGACTTTTGCTGTTGGGATTCGGATTGCCGCTTCCACTTCCGCCTATCACTACGGAGGGGTCGCCCGACAAACGCCGGACTTCCCCATAGGAATTTTGACTTTTGCTGTTGGGATTCGGATTGCCGCTTCCACTTCCGCCTATCACTACGGAGGGGTCGCCCGACAAACGCCGGACTTCCCCATAGGAATTTTCTGTATTCAGCTTATGTTTACCACTCGGCATTACACAGTCGATTTCTTCTGCCCTTCCAACCACATGACCTTTCCTTAGATGTATGTACTTATCACTATCGTTACGGAGGCATATGTGACTTGTTGTATCCAAGTTTGTATCCGAATTGTTTTTCAGAGACACTAGTGCATACGGTATTAGAATTCCCTTATGAGACATTTCCGGGCCATGGACTAAAAATGTTTTATCCGATGGAGTGGAAAATTTGACTCTAGCAACAATCTCAGTGTTTGGAGGGACAACCACTTTCCTTGCTAATGACACCCTTTGAACAGAGTATTTCTCATTGTTATTCTTTCTCATCTCTGCATTGATCTGATACCCGTTAAGGTTCAATAGTGTATCCTCATTTAGATTGATCACTCCGGAGTGTGCTTTAAGGTTCAAGGTGTTAATACACACGCTGTGGTGGACACTACAGCGCAAGTGTCTGTAATCAGCAACGAGTTATTTGATCAAATCAAACACACTACCAAGTCATGCGAACAGGTAATCCTCAGGGGGGCGGGAAAAAGCAGTACATTAATTGCCAACAAGTTTCCAAATGTACCTCTAATCCTCGGTGACCGAAATTACACATGGGACTTACTGGTAGCTCCTATTGAGGATTCGTTTATATTAGGCCTTGACTTCCTTAACCGGGATTACCAAACTTATACCCGGATTAGTTGACAACTGAATTTCGTCTAGAACTAATGACGTTTCCTTAACGTTGACTTTGGTGGATAAAGGGATTGGTTGGCCTTTTTGTTTTAAGTTCACCGATTGTTGGCCGGCACAATCGGTCCCTATTGGTTTAAAGGTGGTAATTGTGTTTTGCGGATCGGTGATGTTGGGCGAGAGGTAACGTTATGGGGACAATCCCTGGCGAAGTGACCTATCTCATTACATTTGAAACACCGCTGCCTCGAGGGCGATGCAGGCGGTGATGGGCCACGCAAATATGACGAACTCCGCCTCGGCGAAGGGCTACGGCTAAAGCGGTCCGCTACTGTCGTTATTGTACGAGGAATCGGGGACTCCGTTTTGCCACATACACTTGGGGTAACGGTCGTTTCCTTTAGGCAAGCTAAAAGCTCACGAATATTCCTATTCAACTCTGACCAGTCGACGTGAACATCGACACTTTCTTTGCCAGTTTGTCGTATTTGGATCTGTTGGACACTTGGCTGCATATCAACAGGGGGCTGATCGCTAAAGGAAACGTGTCGCACCCGTGGTCTACCTTGGCGTGACAATAACTTGTGATTGTGTGTGGCTGTTTGAGTATATTGCACTGCTTGGTTAAGTGTTTGCGGGTCTCGGAAAAGTGCTAGTTCCGCTGTCATGCCAAAAACCGTCCGGTGCCAAATAGTGTCCGCTAATTAGCATAATGCGCTCTGATTGGCCATGCGCCCATGACGTCACATTGTTTACGGAAGCTTGCCAAATAGTGTCCGCGCTTAGCGTGCATCCTATTGCGTGCCTTGCTGTCGAGCTGTCAAGACGTCGTATAGATAAGATTTCTTTCACCTGAATTTGCTTTTTACAATCTGTTTTAACGTTTTCCTTGTTATCTGTGATAACTATTTACTTGGTTTCCCTAATAGTTTAAACAAATGTATATTGTGCAAAATGTTTGTGGGTTTTTTTCGCGTCAGTTCTCCTGTTTGGCGTGCAGTGCAGTACGCACGATTTGTCCTGCCAAAAACTGTCCGATCCCCCCTGCCAAAATAATATTGTCCGATTTTCCTGCCAAATACTGTCTGATTTTTCCTGCTAAATACTGTCCGATTCCCCCTTGCAAAATACTGTCCGATTTTCCCTGCAGAAAAAAATGTCTGATTTTTCCTGCCAAATATAGTCAAATTTTTCCTGCCAACCAATACTGTCTGATTCCCCTCCCTGCCAAATATTGTCCGATTCACCCTTGCAAAATACTGTCCGATTTTTCCTGCCAAATACTGTCCGGCAGGACGTACGTGCGCCCTTGTGTTGGAACGACGGCGCCCGGACACTATTTGGCATCGGACACTATTTGGCATGTATTACATGCCAAATAGTGTCTGGCGCCCACTGCGCATGCTCAGCGGACACTATTTGGCACCGGACGGTTTTTGGCACGACACCGCAGCTTCAACATTACTACAACCTTTCAAGAAAGCTTCCCTTGCAAGGGTTTCAAACACATCTGTGTTTGCCGTTGGATATGTGCGAGTGGCAATTTGTCTCACTCGCTGCCCAAACTCTTCCAATGTCTCGTCTTCATTTTGCCGGATTGAAGCAAGTTCTGCCCTACTAATTATTGGGTCTTTGGTTTTCCCGAATATCTTCAATAACTGGTCCCTACTTAGCTTGAAATTGCGCCTAATTGTAGGTTCTTGCCAGGCGTGACTCTCTAAAGCTTTGCCTGTAAGCGCTCCCACCAACTGTACGAGTTTAGTGTCTTCATCCCACTTGCAACATTCTGCCATTATTTCAAACTTGGTTACAAACGCGTGAAAATCAGTTGAGCCATTGTATGGGGCGAGTTTAGGTACGTTTCTCACTGGTGGGTGCGCAGCATTGTTAGAGCTAACAGGTATTGATCCCACTACATTCTGGGTTGATGGTTGGGTTAGGTCAGCCACATGTGTTGAAATTTGATTAGAGGCATGCATGGCATTCAGTAGCGCAGCGTTTTCAATTGGCTTTTGTTCTGCGGGCGAGGCGGCTTGGCCGGGTGTGGCAGAAATTCCAAGAGGCATTGTTAGACTGGGCTTTTGTTCGGCTTTGATTGGCACTTGCATATTGTTCTCCCATGGTTCCTTTACAGCCGGTGGTTTCTTTTCACCGTTAGCATTGGAATGCATTGTGCTTAGAATGTGGGCAGGTAATGGCGGAGCTTTTTCTCCGATGGCTTTGAGAGTGGCATCTATCATTGTATCTCCAGTGCTTGGAATTTCTTTTGCTCCCCCGTTAGCTGAGAGTTCCTTTCCCTGGGTTTGGTTTATTTTGAGCTCTAGATTTGATATTTTGGAAGAGTTTGCTTTCATTGCTGCAGAATTTGCTTCCATTGCTTTGACCATCGTGTCCATATGTTTTGTGAGCAAGTTGACAGCATGCGACAGTTGTGCAATATCTGTCTGGGCATGTTGGTCAGCTGAGGGTGTTTCGACATATTCTATAATTATTAGTTGCTTTTCTGCGAGTTCGTTTAGCTTTGTTTGCAGGGCGGGGATATCATGAAAATGATCGATTGTTCCCGATGAACCTAGCTCTTCTCTTTTAGCAACTATGTTTTGGGCAAACTTAACTCCTATCCCTGGTAATGTAGTTAATTCTTTTACGGACGCCTTATTGATATTTATGGCCATGGTTTGAGTACGGTTCCCCAAAAGTGTGATTATTGACAGTACATGTAATGATAAGTAACAATTAAATACTTATTAAAAGAATCTGCTACAAAGTCTATACTTCTAGACAGTCACTTGCTTTAACTGTTACGCCTTCTGCTGTCAGTGACGCACAGCAGTTTGTCCAGATAACAGTTAGAATATATTTTGGTGCCGCAAAAAAAATGAACATTATAGTTCTTTTGCTTCTTGTAAACAGCGGACCCACGCAATGCGATAAGTAGCAGATTCCTGATCAATACAAATAACAAAATTCAAGAATATCACAATATTATCTTCTTTAACTCTAGGAAACTCTTAATAAATGCTCTTAAAATGGTCTTGGTTTTAGTGTCGACAAATTCAACAAACGGCGAGAATGTCGACGAAATATCATTGACAATGTCAACCACGCCTACAATGTGTGTAAAAACAGTCTAGGGTAATTGTCACTGTTGATGGTTGATTTCAGAGCAACTTTAAAACAAACGTCGATTAATCAACTAACGCCGATAAAGTCGACGCGAATCAGTAGAAAGTATCAGCCGAATGAAAATTTTCACTGCGACAATTACTCTCCTAATTGAAAAAGGTGATAGCTTTTTCTTTTCTTTCGTAACTTAAATCCTAAACCCTATTATCTTAGTGTAACTGTTGGTCTGCAGTACCACTGCAGTAGGAATTTACCTCGTCGCCAATGTGGTATTTGGCGAGAACGGCGCCAAAGAGCCGGAGTCCAACAGCAACGGAGGAACGAGACGCAAGTCAGGTTTGTTTCGGTGCATGGATCAGACTAGCCCCATAAATGTGGCCTATTTACTGGACTGCCTCCGTAAACATAGGCCACTCATCCACATGCACGAAAACGTGTCGACGGAGCCAAATTTTGATTTTCACATTTAGGCTTACTTTGTAGGGTTTTTTTGCTTTAGAAGCATTCTCACCCTCTATATAGGCTAATCAGAAAGTGCTGCCTTTTTCAGATGTCTAATTTTTGTGAAATTTCATGTTGAAATTTTGATACAAAAACGTGTAAAAATGAATCTGGAAATTTCACGAAAAATGGACATCTGAAAAAGGCGGCAATTTCTGATTAGCCTATATAGAGGGTGAGAATGCTTCTAAAGCAAAAAAAACCTACAAAGTAAGCCCAAATGTGAAAATCAAAATTTGGCTCCGTCGACACGTTTTTGTACATGGTCGGTGTGTGGCCTATGTTTACGGAGGCAGTCCAGTAAATAGGCCACATTTTGGGGCTAGGATCAGACTGACGTCTCGTGGCCAGCCCGCTCGAGCTGGCCACTCACGCCGTCAAGCCTGACTGACTTTATTCAATACGCATTCACTACAGCTGTTCGCGCTGTATTTTTAATGCACCGCATGCATAGCGCTAGCGAGGATATCGTTTACCGCGCTACGGCTGGGATGAATAACAACTAGCGCCTTCACCAAGGCTACGGATGGCCTATGGGTGCACCCTTCCTTACCCTTTTGTGAAGTTTTGTATGCTCTACTGCCTTCCATTTTTAATGTCCCGCTGGGTGTTCAGCAAACTTATAGTGCAGTTTCTTCCAATTTGCGGGCTCAATCCGTTATAAACCTATTGTTCGCGCAACAACAACGTATATACTCTAATTTCGTTTTCCCTGATATGCATCGAGTTTCACTGTAGGCCTATGTGCAGCTTCCCGAGATTTGCGCACCCGGTTGTACAATTTATATCAAGCTCTGCAACCCACAGTCTGGTTTTAGCTCACGATGATTCTGGTTTTGAAACGGTGCTAAATGCGGCAATCAACCGCATGTAAAAGGTAAGCTTCAGTGATTTTTATAAAAACGCCACATATGCGTAGTGAGTTTCATACGAGAAGTAGTACTCTAAATATTTAAGTCCACTTTGCTGTTTGGCAAACATGGCTTGAATTTACGATATGTGCGTGCACAACGAGAGGTGGGGGCACGGGCGCCCCTCCCCCATTCTCGACTTTTGAATTAAAATGTTAACAGTTAACCAGCTTTAGCTTTTTCGTGCACTGACTGCACCTAGTACCTCGTTTCAATGAAGCTTGAGCCAGAAACGGAATTAAGTCTCGGTAGGCCCGACGGAAACTTCGTACAGCGAGTCATTTTTCGTACATGCGGTTTAATCTCCCAATTAAACGAGAGAAACGAAGTTTGATTGAGATTCTGCCGAACTATTACCGAAATGAGGAATCACGTGAGATTGTATTGTCCAGTAGCTAAGGTATGCCACACATTCAAAGAAAAGGAATGCCATTCCTGCCAGTAAGCCCCTATATAAAGGCACCCTCGCGGAATGCTCACCAGTGATTTAAAGGAATTACACTGGCCCAAACTCGTAGTAAAACGGGTGGGAGAGAAAATCTACACAAGTAGTGCTTTATTATGAATGGGAGGGTGTCACGTGATTCCTCATTTCGGTAATAGTTCGGCAGAATCTCAATCAAACTTCGTTTCTCTCGTTTAATTGGGAGATTCTACCTCACCATTACCTCCATTTCGACTCACGTGAGACTTTAAAGCGGGGCAGTGTAATAAAACTACAAGTCCCTCAAAAGCTGTGCAGTTACAGCAAATTCAAAAATAACTGACAGGAGAAAGTAAATCATTCTACTCAATGAAATACCTGCAGAAGACAGAAATCATTCATTTTTCAATCTGCACATTTGTATTTAAATTCGTCGTATACAAAAAGGTAGCAATTAAGCTGACACTTCGATCAAGAAATCAAGGTAACATGTGATCTACATGTATAAACTTATTTAGTAAATTGTTGTCAATTTTCTTTTGACTACTATCACCTTTTAACCTCCTGGTACGAGTGAGAAAGAACCTTACAAGTTCTATATCAATGCATTTATTACTGCAGTTACTACATAAGCAAACAATGAAATGATTACTAATACATCACTACTCAAGTAAAGATAATTTGAGGTTGTCTTTACCTCAGAAAATTATTATTTCTGTTAGGAAAAACTGTAATAGCACAAATACATGTACTTCTTGTTTAATCCTGACTTGGCAACTTAATTTGAAAAATCCTCAAAATATTGCCAAAATTAATAAAACTATTTCTTGCTCAACACTGCCTCAGCAAAAATAGTTTGAGGATGTTTAGGAGTTAGAATATTATCACACCTATTATAGAATTTAGCAAATGTTGCTGAATTAGTCCATCCAGCTGTCTGCAAAATTACATCTATTGGAGTCCCTTTACTTGCTGCTGCTGAAGTTGATGCAGCTCTACAACTGTGTGACTTAAAAATTGTAACATCAACACCAGATTCAGTTAAACACTGTTTTAACCATCTAGATATTGTGGATGTGCCTATCTCCTTATAGGGAGCCGTGTAGCTCAGAAAAAGTCTGGCTTTATTGTAACGAAACGGTTTTGTCCGTTTAAGATATTCTAAAAGTGTACGCAAGACACAGACAGTTTTTTCATTGGGATAAGCTGACAAGACAATAACTGGTTGTGGTTTCCCTATTCTGGAAGTTTTAACCAACTCAGTGATATTAATAATCACCTGTTTGTCTGCGACCTTCATGTTTGTAACATTGAATAAAGACAATGTTTGGGCTCGTTGGCCAGTAGTAAGTGCACACAAACATATGAGTTTATGAGTCAATTGTTTTAGACTAATAGAGTTAATTGGTTCTAAACTCCCCACATAGGGAAGGAGTGTTCTAACATCCCAAGTTTGAGAGTAACGGGGAAGTTGTGGTCTTATGTTAAACAATCCTCTCATGAACCGGGTTGTCAGTGGATGACTTCCAAAATTCTTGTTTGTGGTTGGCCAGAGTAAAGATGACAGGGCACTTCTTGCCGTGTTAACTGTACTGTACTCCGCACCATCATGGACTAACTTGGTAAGGAAGTCCAAAGCTGTACTCACAGTTGCATGAATGGGATCAAACGACCGTTCAGAGCAGAAACGCAACCATTTGGTAAATGCAGATGAGTATTGTCTCTGTGTGCTCTGTTTCCATGAGTGAAGGATGACGTCAACAGTTTCTGCTGAAAGACCTTTTGAGGAGAAGGCTCGCCTGATAAGAGAGCAGCACACATTGTCATCTGTCCTTCCAAGGGGTGATGTTGATGTGGAGCATGTGGGAGTGACAGCAACTTGTTGGTCTTTGGCAACATAACAGGAACTGCTGTGAGCAGACGAAGTAGTCTGGGGAACCAGTGCTGAGTTTGCCACATTGGAAACACCAAGATTCCTGTGGATCTGTCCAGTTCTATCTTGTGCAAAACTCTGTCAATGACCGCAAAAGGAGGAAAAGCATAAATTATTTCATTTGACCATGACACTGAAAAAGCATCACATTCTTTTGCCTCAGGATTAGGAAACCATGACATGAATGGTTTTAATTGATAATTAAGTCTTGATGCAAACAGATCAACACTGGGTCTAATGTTAAAATGAGCTAAGACCATGTGAAAGATTTGAAAATTCAACTTCCATTCAAGATGGTCACTGAATGTTCGTGAAAGGGAATCTGCACAAGGATTATGAATGCCAGGAATGTGGCGCGCTATCAACCAAACCTAGTTTTGTATGCACCAAAACCATAAGCGTCTTGCCAAACTATTTAATTCCTCTGAATGGCAACCTCCCATGTGATTTATGTATGCCACAGCTGTGGCATTATCCAACATGACAGATATTGTTTTGTTCTGGACATGATCGATAAATGACATTAATGCATGCATAACTGCCAGCAGCTCAAGATAGTTTATATGGAATGTTATTTCACTTGAATTCCATCGACCATTAGTGTGCATGTTTGCCTTAGGGTATGACGCTCCCCATCCTTCAGAGGAGGCATCAGTATAGATCTCAATATCTGCAACACGAGGTAATATTTGCCGATTATTGGATGGTAAGTTTTTTATCCATCACTGCAAGTCTGATTTTGCTTCTTCAGTTAGATGCATTTTTGCATGATAATTTCCATCATGTATTTTCAAAGCACAGTCTTTTGAGATCTCTAAGCTTCTATAAAATAGAGGCCCTAATGGAACTGAAGGGAAACATGAGACCAGCCTCCCTATCACTTGTGACACAAGTAGTATGGTCCGGTCAGTTTGACTTGCCAGCTTAGCACATGCACTGACAACTGAAGCTGCCTTGTGGGGAGGCAATCTTACAGACATTTCCTCAGAATTTATTGTAAACCCCAAAAAATCTAATACTTGGGTAGGAGAAAAGTGTGACTTTCCTTCATTAATTACAAATCCAAGTTCACGTACAAGGGTACACCTATCATGAACGTTCTTATTGCATTCGTTAATTGTGTCTCCAATGAGGAGGGAATCATCGATATAGTTTGCAGAAATATGACCAATATTGCGCAAAGTTGCCACCACTGGTTTCATTACTTTCGTAAATATTCGTGGTGCACTAGCCAGTCCAAAACATAGGCAGGTAAACTGCCAGATTTTATCACGCCATTGGAAACGTAAAAATTTCTGATGCTCATGAGCTATTGGAATAGTGAAATATGCATCCTTTAGATCTATGGACGCCATATAGCAATCAGGACGAATCAGTGTTAATGCAAACTCTAATGTCTCCATTTTAAAATGGTGATAGGAAACAAACTTGTTCAGTCCTTTCAAATTGATTATTGGTCGCATTGAGCCATCCTTCTTAGGACGGAGAAAAATGTTTGACAAAAATTGTCCTCGACAAGGCGTTACTTGAACTATTGCCCCTTTATGCAGCAGATTTTGAATCTCATTATCAATCAACCTGCATTCTGATTCATTGAATACTATAGGTCGTGGGCAAAATGTTTGGACTGGCGGACTATCGAACTCGATATGACAGTGTGCAACAGTGTCTAAAATCCATTTATCAGAAGTGACATTTTCCCAGGCAGAAACAAACTGCATTAATCTCCCCGCTATTGCTGGGATTACAGAATTATTCAAACTATGACACTTACTTACTACATTAGTGGCTTGTGTCTGTGCCTGGCTGGAGCACTCTATGTCACCGGTTTCTTGGCTGTTACGCCGGTGTACGTGTTGGAGGTCTGCTGTTGTTGCTGGTACAGCTGTTGATTGCTGTAATTGTTGCGATAACCTCGACGTGCGACCGCCGCGACCTCGACGATAAGACGCCCTCTGTTGACGGCCATAGTAGGACTGTCCGGTTGTCCCCCGGTTTCGAAAGTCCCCCAAACGTCGGGACAAACCACGGTTTGTGCGACGGTTACTGTTGCCATCATAACCATGAATCTTTGAGCCAATTTTGCAGGTCTCTTGTATCGTTTTGCAAGATTGCACCAAATCGTCCCCAAACAGGTGGTTTGTGCAGGGAACCTGCGAAGAGCACAACGGTGCGTACTTTGTACTTAAATCTGGCCGAATATTATCTCGTCTACGCAAATTCAATTGCGAGTTTCCCGAGCCAAGAATAGCAACCGCATCTATAAGCATTCTAATGAGTTGGGCGGTGTCAAGGCCCGTCTCATTGTTGTTACGAGCTTTCAACAATTGATCTGTTGCCATTGAAATGGCTATTGACGCTTTTACAAAGGCGTTCTGGATTTTCTGGAATTTCACATCCTTTGCTCGGGTTGTGGGTTTCAAGATCGCCCAGATCTCGGGGTTCACTCTGGTAATGCAGAGGTTTGTGCAATTATTTGGTTTATCGTATTTTTTCATTTTTTCATCGAGTTTTTCACTCTGTATCTTGCCCCGAGCAAGAGCATTGATAGTTTTTGCCAACTGTTCATTAAGGGCCGGACTTTCTTTGTCATCGCCCTCAACTAGTGCCGCCATTTCGGTCAGCAATTCATCTTCGGCCTTAGTTTGGCCACTGGCTAGCAGGTTGTCTAAATCACACTCGGTGAATGCGTCTTCGCCCTTTTCAGGTGCGTTTGTTACTGCTTTTCTGTCGCCCTTTTCAGGTGCGAGACCAGTTAAGACGGCGTCAAGATCGTCGTCACTGTCATATATTTCGCCCTCGCTAGGTACATCATTAGCAAACTTAGGGAAGCTCGCAGACGCCGGCTGATTTTGCCGCGAAACTACTTCAGTTAGAGAAGCCACGGTTTGTTGCAAGGAAACGACCATATCGCGCAAATCGCTGTCATTTTTCTTAGCTTTGCATGCAATCGCGTCCTGCCCTGTGTTCTTACGCTTACTGGAGCGCTTCTTTGCCGGCGTCTGAACCGGAGGTGGCTTGCTTGAGCTCGCCGGAATTGCGCTAGTAGAAGGCAAACCCGCTGAAAGTTCGCTGCTCAAAGAGTGTTTCATCTTCTGATGGATTAATGTGCAATACTGCTTCGATAGTACGATCCATATTACAAGAAATGTAAGCTGGCCACAAACGTGGTCCGAGCAAGATGTGGCAATTGGCTATAGCGCCAAAACGTAATAGCGGTGGCACGCTGCGATGTTCGCGCAAGAGCCACTGAAAATACACTGGTGAGCATTCCGCGAGGTGCCTTTATATAGGGGCTTACTGGCAGGAATGGCATTCCTTTTCTTTGAATGTGTGGCATACCTTAGCTACTGGACAATACAATCTCACGTGATCCGAATTGAGGTAATGGTGAGGTAGAATTATAGGCTACTACATACAGTGTATTGGACGTATGCATCATCATTGCAGGCCGGCACTTCCGTGTATGTAGCTCTCATTCTAAGTACTGTTTTACTTTACTTGAGAAGATATTATTTGCAACGGGAGATATCCATTTGAAAAGGTGAACATTTTGCACGGATGTGACACTTCAAAGAATAAAAACAGTATGAACAGATGTTAAGTTGTCTTTAAGTATAATAACAGCCGAGTCTAAATTGCTTTTGGGCAGCCAGCAGGAGAGAGAGCAGGATTCTGACGAGAAAATGGCGTGGCGTATCGCGTTTTGGAGATAAATTCTTGTTCCTATCCCCTATCCACCGTTACCCCTTCCGCTGGAAACGCCAGGACTATATATATTTCCAGAATTTCTGTTTTGGTGGTGAGAGCATGGTACTGTCGCATTACAAAACGCAAATAGAAGGTTGATTATTGCCCTGGAGGCTGTCAGGCAGCCAGCCATGACCGGTTCAGCGATTGTGCAGCTCCATGTCCTTTCACCTGCAACCTTGCGGCTCTCAGCCCATTCTTCTTTTAACTTCAGGAATATTTACCGGAATTTCGTTTAGGCCAAAAACGAAAGTCTCCGGTTTCTGGTATGGAGCTTGCCCAAAAAGTGGTGCGGCAACGCGGCTTTTTTCTTTTTTTTTACCTTTTGTTTTTCTTCAAATGTCGGCTGATGACTGCAAATGGTGCCCGACTAATTTTAGTGCAAATATATACTAATAGCGTGATTTACAGGGTTGGGTGTTTAATGGAACAAAAAAGACAAACAAATAGAGATTGGAATGGACGAGGAGGCGAATAATAATGAACGAATGTTTACGCTGTACAGTCCCGGCCCCGTGCCGAGGTCGTTGCAGGCATACATATCGTGGCCACCAGAGTGTATATACAGCATTTGCTTTTGCTGTAATTTTCAGAAATGGATGGATTTGGGGGGTTAGTTTCATAGCAAACATTGTTACACTGACTGTTTGAAATGTTGTGTTCAGAAGTTCTTGAAAATAAAAGCACACCAGGTGCCATGCATTGGCGGTTCTAGGGGGGGGGGCCTAGAGGGGCTCTTTAGCCCCCAAAATTTAATTCCCCCCCCCCCCACCAAAAAACAAATTCCATAAAAAAGTTTCCACTAGCAAAATTGAAGAATGTGACGTACATGCGAACGGTCTCCCCCTAAATAAATAGTCGTGAGAAAGGTGCATTTGTACACTTTTAGTTAATATAGTGTGCCTGATTGAAGGATTTTATCAGCGCTCCCCATTGAAAATATGGCACGAGCCTAAAGAAACATACCATATCATTTCATCTTATAAATACATAACATATCACTTTCGCTGAAACCATAATACGTGTACAATCTGCATAAATAATAACTGCTTCTTATTCCTTTATTGCAACACGCAGTTTACAGTTGTTGGGTGTTTCCGACGTAGCTCCCGCGCCACAGAAGTGACAACGAAAATGAATTCTCTGTGTTCATCCTGGCGATGGATGATTCTTCTCTCCAAGGCATCTTTGTCTTTCCTCGCTCTTGGCTTGTTCAAAGCCATGGGTGTGTTCATCCCGTACCTGGTGGATGACCTTGGCGCGTCGGTGGCCGCTATTGGGACGGCGACCGGTATCTACGGTAGCTTGTGCTCTGTGTTAGGTAAGTTGCCAAGTTTAGTGTTCCTAAACAGAACCGTTCACGAAGCGTTTATAATTTAAACACGGTGTTTAGTGTTCCTAAACAGAACTGTTCACGTAGCGTTTATAATTTAAACACGGTGTTTAGTGTTCCTAAACAGAACTGTTCACGTAGCGTTTATAAATTAAACACGGTGTTTAGTGTTCCTAAACAGAACCGTTCACGAAGCGTTTATAATTTAAACACGGTGTTTAGTAGTGTTCCTAAACAGAACTGTTCACGGAGCGTTTATAAATTAAACACGGTGTTTAGTGTTCCTAAACAGAACCGTTCACGGAGCATTTATAAGATAAACACGAGGGATTGTAATGTTTGTATTTTTTCCCTGGAAGTCAAATTTCAGTTACAAGCAGCTGTAATACTTCAACCGGCTGTTTGAGGTTTCGTTTTTGGTGCATGCATTCCTGCATAATTATATATGTATCCGACTCCAAATGGAGCCCATAGGCCTTTGCTGCGTCTCTTCCCTAAACGCGTTAGTTTACAAACTGTTGCAAAATGGCGTTTATAATGTGTTTACTAGGTTTTACAGTGTAGTCTTGGGATGGTGGGGCTTAAGTTGAGGCATTCCAACGTATTGTTAATGAATTATTGTTCAGTAAGGTGTATTCGATGCCTGTCAAATTGAATTTGATACTTATTCAGGCAAAACTTAAGCTAATTTGATTAACATCACCCGACGCAAAAAAATCCACCTTACGAATTATTTATACTTATTGTTTTGCTACACGGTAAACCATGTGTTTAGAACATTATGGTCATCTGGCCATACCACCCGTTAAAATAATCAATGTAATCCGACACTTATTAGCTTTTATATTTCGTTTTAGGAGAATGATAATATTTCTGCATACATGAATGATGTTTCAAGGGTGGATTATTGTAAAATATATAACAGTTAAGATAATATTTACAGTATACCCCAACACACGGTAAATGTGCACAGTAATGACTGTGCACATTTTTGAAGTATTTCGGTATCAATTTTGTGGGTGGCAAAACATATGTCAACCGCCTTGCGGGGCTAGTTTTTAAAAAATACAAAATACTTGACAACCTCATTGTGTTATGTGAACGTCAAAAGGTCTGTTCGTTTTCTCACCAAAATAAACCAATTTAATACCAACGACGATTTTCCCTCTATTTTCATACAATATGAATGACTCCGGACAGGAAATTTGTGTCTCTTTTTTGGCGAATTAACATGTTGCGATTCGGTTACAACTGTTTTGCATTGAGTCTTTTTTTATCAGTCATTCGTTGAAAGTGTATTGCGCTTTTCATTTATTTCCTGGTATTTTAACCTAAGTGCTAAGAATAGGAACAGTTTGCAAAAGATTGTTAACCTGGGGTCCAAAATTACCGGAGAGCCCCAGAGATAGTCAGTTTTGCGAACAACAAGTAAAGCCAAGTCGATCTTAGCCAGTGAAAATCATGTATTGAAAACCATGTTTGAGTTTCTCCCATCGAGACGTCGTTTAAGATCCCCTCCATGTTAAACCAACAAAAGGAAGTTCTCGTTCATCCCAGTGGCTATTAGACTTATAAATTACTGATAATTTGTTTGTATTTTAGGTCCATCATTTCACTTGTCATTTCATTTTATCTCATTTTTACATGCAACAATTGAACAGAAGGAGGGTATCAGTATTGTAACGTCGAACGAATCTAGGGTTCTCACACGCCAGACGAAGGAAACCACAGACACTATTCTTCAGGGTTTCGGGGCTCTCCGGCCATTTATTCTTTCCACTTTCTTTACACGAGGCTCTCACTTTATACAACTCACAACAAAAAGGACGCTATATAAAAGTCACACTACTGAGTCGGCGCAGTCTGGCAACGGGTCTCCCTGGCCCAGCAGCAGGGGTCTCAACGCTACGGTTGCACCGTGGGTCCGTGCTGGCGCCCTCTGCCGGCGGCCCGGCACCGCCGTTACACAGCCCCCTCCGAGGACCCTTGTTCGTCCCCGAACAAGGCGGCGCCTGCGCTGGGGTATCCGCTTGGGTCTCCGCTTGGGTCTCCTGGTCTCTTCTGTGGTCTCCTCCGGGGTCACCTCTGGGGTCTCCTCTGGGTTTTCCTCTGGGTTCTCCGTTTGGATCACCTCTGGGATCACCTCTGGGTTCTCTTGGCCCACCCCGGGGTCTCCTCTCCATTGACTCCTGTGCGGCGAACTCCATCGGTTCCGCTCCATTGAGTCCCGTGCGGAGCAACTGCGCCGGCTCCTCTCCATTGACTCCCGTGCGGAGCGACTCCACGGTTCCGCTCCATTAACTCCCGTGCGGAGCGACTCTGTCGGCTCAACTCCATTTACTCCCGTGCGGCGCAACTCCCTCGGCTCCGCTCCATAGACTCCCGTGCGGGGCAACCTCGCCGGCTCCGCTCCATTCAATCCCGCGCGGAGCAACTTCGCCGGCTCCGCTCCATTGATTCCCGTGCGGAGCAACTTTTCCAGCTCCGCTCCATTGAATCCCGTGCGGAGCAACTCTACCGGCTCCACTCCATTGATTCCCGTGCGGAGCAACTTCGCCAGCTCCGCTCCATTGAATCCCGTGCGGAGCGTCTCTACCGGCTCCGCTCCATTGATTCCCGTGCGGAGCAACTTTTCCAGCTCCGCTCCATTGAATCCCGTGCGGAGCGTCTCTACCGGCTCCGCTCCATTGATTCCCGTGCGGAGCAACTTTTCCAGCTCCGCTCCATTGAATCCCGTGCGGAGCGTCTCTACCGGCTCCGCTCCATTGATTCCCGTGCGGAGCAACTTTTCCAGCTCCGCTCCATTGAATCCCGTGCGGAGCGTCTCTACCGGCTCCGCTCCATTGATTCCCGTGCGGAGCAACTTTTCCAGCTCCGCTCCATTGAATTCCCTGCGGAGAAACTCTACCGGCGAACACGCATCCGGCGCTTGTACATGCGCGGAACGGGGCCGTTTCGGAGGGAAACCGTGCCCGGTGTATTGGTGTCCGTGGAACGGAGCCGTTCCGGATGAAACATGCGTCCGTTGTATGAATGTGTGTGTTTCGGGGCTGTTCCCATCGCGGGCCCTGGCACGTGTGTTGATGCCGGGTGTCTCCGGACGATCAAGCCCGGCCAGCCCCGCTTTATCAACAGGCGCAACTCGGCAGTGTTCCGAGTGGAACAGAGCGTCTGTTGCGCCGTGCTGCACAGTGCGGCGCGATTCCCCATGGGATGCGTCAGTTGTATGAATGTGTGTGTTACGGGGCAGTTCCGGGGGGAACGTGCACCCGGTGAATTGGTGTTTGTAAAACGGAGCTGTTCCGGAGAAAAACATGCGTCCGTTGTATGGTGTGTGTGTTACGGGGCTGTTCCCATCGTGGGCCCTGGCACGTGTGTTGATGCGGGGTGTCTCCGGACGATCAAGCCCGGCCAGCCCCGCTTTATCAACAGGCACAACTCGGCAGCGTTCCGAGTGGAACGGAGCGTCTGTTGCGCCGTGGTGCACAGCGCGACGCGATTCCCCATGGGATGCATCCGTTGTATGTGGGCCTAGCTGGCTCCCCGAAACCTTGAAAAAGTCCAACTCCGAGTCATCCAACGTGACGAACGCTTTGCTGGCCATCTCACCAGGTTGGTTTACGCTCTGCGAGGCCCCGATCCAGCGTGCATACCCGCCGTGTGGCGAGTCGGACGCCGGACTAACTCGACCCGGCGTATTCATGGCGAAAAACACTCCAAATTCTACCTCTTTTTCCTCCATCAGACATCCCACCGCTGCCACCAATGTAACGTCGAACGAATCTAGGGTTCTCACACGCCAGACGAAGGAAACCACAGACACTATTCTTCAGGGTTTCGGGGCTCTCCGGCCATTTATTCTTTCCACTTTCTTTACACGAGGCTCTCACTTTATACTCACAACAAAAAGGACGCTATATAAAAGTCACACTACTGAGTCGGCGCAGTCTGGCAACGGGTCTCCCTGGCCCAGCAGCAGGGGTCTCAACGCTACGGTTGCACCGTGGGTCCGTGCTGGCGCCCTCTGCCGGCGGCCCGGCACCGCCGTTACACAGCCCCCTCCGAGGACCCTTGTTCGTCCCCGAACAAGGCGGCGCCTGCGCTGGGGTATCCGCTTGGGTCTCCGCTTGGGTCTCCTGGTCTCTTCTGTGGTCTCCTCCGGGGTCACCTCTGGGGTCTCCTCTGGGTTTTCCTCTGGGTTCTCCGTTTGGATCACCTCTGGGATCACCTCTGGGTTCTCTTGGCCCACCCCGGGGTCTCCTCTCCATTGACTCCTGTGCGGCGAACTCCATCGGTTCCGCTCCATTGAGTCCCGTGCGGAGCAACTGCGCCGGCTCCTCTCCATTGACTCCCGTGCGGAGCGACTCCACGGTTCCGCTCCATTAACTCCCGTGCGGAGCGACTCTGTCGGCTCAACTCCATTTACTCCCGTGCGGCGCAACTCCCTCGGCTCCGCTCCATAGACTCCCGTGCGGGGCAACCTCGCCGGCTCCGCTCCATTCAATCCCGCGCGGAGCAACTTCGCCGGCTCCGCTCCATTGATTCCCGTGCGGAGCAACTTTTCCAGCTCCGCTCCATTGAATCCCGTGCGGAGCAACTCTACCGGCTCCACTCCATTGATTCCCGTGCGGAGCAACTTCGCCAGCTCCGCTCCATTGAATCCCGTGCGGAGCGTCTCTACCGGCTCCGCTCCATTGATTCCCGTGCGGAGCAACTTTTCCAGCTCCGCTCCATTGAATCCCGTGCGGAGCGTCTCTACCGGCTCCGCTCCATTGATTCCCGTGCGGAGCAACTTTTCCAGCTCCGCTCCATTGAATCCCCTGCGGAGAAACTCTACCGGCGAACACGCATCCGGCGCTTGTACATGCGCGGAACGGGGCCGTTTCGGAGGGAAACCGTGCCCGGTGTATTGGTGTCCGTGGAACGGAGCCGTTCCGGATGAAACATGCGTCCGTTGTATGAATGTGTGTGTTTCGGGGCTGTTCCCATCGCGGGCCCTGGCACGTGTGTTGATGCCGGGTGTCTCCGGACGATCAAGCCCGGCCAGCCCCGCTTTATCAACAGGCGCAACTCGGCAGTGTTCCGAGTGGAACAGAGCGTCTGTTGCGCCGTGCTGCACAGTGCGGCGCGATTCCCCATGGGATGCGTCAGTTGTATGAATGTGTGTGTTACGGGGCAGTTCCGGGGGGAACGTGCACCCGGTGAATTGGTGTTTGTAAAACGGAGCTGTTCCGGAGAAAAACATGCGTCCGTTGTATGGTGTGTGTGTTACGGGGCTGTTCCCATCGTGGGCCCTGGCACGTGTGTTGATGCGGGGTGTCTCCGGACGATCAAGCCCGGCCAGCCCCGCTTTATCAACAGGCACAACTCGGCAGCGTTCCGAGTGGAACGGAGCGTCTGTTGCGCCGTGGTGCACCACGCGACGCGATTCCCCATGGGATGCATCCGTTGTATGTGGGCCTAGCTGGCTCCCCGAAACCTTGAAAAAGTCCAACTCCGAGTCATCCAACGTGACGAACGCTTTGCTGGCCATCTCACCAGGTTGGTTTACGCTCTGCGAGGCCCCGATCCAGCGTGCATACCCGCCGTGTGGCGAGTCGGACGCCAGACTAACTCGACCCGGCGTATTCATGGCGAAAAACACTCCAAATTCTACCTCTTTTTCCTCCATCAGACATCCCACCGCTGCCACCAATGTAACGTCGAACGAATCTAGGGTTCTCACACGCCAGACGAAGGAAACCACAGACACTATTCTTCAGGGTTTCGGGGCTCTCCGGCCATTTATTCTTTCCACTTTCTTTACACGAGGCTCTCACTTTATACAACTCACAACAAAAAGGACGCTATATAAAAGTCACACTACTGAGTCGGCGCAGTCTGGCAACGGGTCTCCCTGGCCCAGCAGCAGGGGTCTCAACGCTACGGTTGCACCGTGGGTCCGTGCTGGCGCCCTCTGCCGGCGGCCCGGCACCGCCGTTACAGTATCATTAATATTTTCGAGTTGTCATTACTCCAGTGGCCATTAGACCATTGAATAATGGATATCTGCATTTTATTGGTCCACCATTTTAATATTTTTTTACTTGCCATTTTACCATTGATGTCATCATGTGTACATTCATCGTCTAATTATTTCTTGTATATAGATACGTTTCTAGATAAGATGACATTTTACACCAATTTTAATCGAGATAAGGACATGATGTTTGTGTTTGTTTAAGATTTTCTATATTTACTCGACTTGTAATTTACTACGTGTTTTTAATGAGCTTTCCAACCATATACAATTGCCTTTTCAAGGATAAATACATTATTTTCAATTGAATTGAATTGAATTGAAACAGTGCTTTCATCCGTGTGCAATAGAGCCAGATTCCTTGCGAGTCAAATGTTTTAAAATCTTTGAGTTTCTGTAGAACTCAGAGTTCCAATGTGATATTTTGTTCTTTTTTTCCAGCTCCTTTGGCCAGTGCATTGACACCATACGGGCCTAGAAGGCTTGTCATCATTGGTGGTGCTGTGATGGCCATTGGGACTATGGGAGCCGCGGCCTCGACCAACTCACTTCATCTTACATTATGGCTGGCCCTATCAAGTAATTCCTTATCACGTACCTTTGAGATCTCTATGAAGGCAGACAATAGGCCTTGTCCTCGTTCAGGAGATATTTTGAGGTCATCGCTATAAGCAGTTTCACAATTCGTTAATGGCGTTGTAATTATATAGTTCAGTTATGGTGTTGTGATTATATACCGACATCTGTGGGAAAATTGTGATATCAAGATGGCGGGTTACAAGAGACATTGTGTGAACGATAAAACCGGTTCATCGGGTCCGTTAAATGCTGGGCTATATCTTTTGAGATTCCTTTTGAAAATGTTGGCAAAGACACTGGGTATAAGTGCTGGTAACAAGGGCGGATCCAGGGGGGGGGGCAAAGGGGGCCATGCCCCCCCCCCCCAAAAAAAAAACCCGAAACCAATTGTTGTTGTTTTCATGACATCGCAATAAAGGCAGGCAATGAGTACAACACCATCTTTTCCTCAAAAAACATTGGTTAAAGTGGTCAGAAATTGCCTCAGATCGCACCACAGAGCATCTAGAATCCAAACAAAATTCGGGGCCCTTAAGCGGGCCCCGAACCCCACGCCATAATTTTTTGGACCCACTTTTTTGGGGGACCAACATTTTTTTGGCCCCCCCCCCAAATTGTGTTCTGGATCCGCCCTTGGCTGGTAAGGCCTTTATTTCGCCATCAAGTCACTGAATGTTGGCAAACCGCCACATGAAGATGGCTTGCTTGAATAGCTAGCTCAGTATATCAGTAATGTAGGCTTCCAAAATATACCAAATACGTGTTATACAACGTACGCATTGCATTCTGCTTGCAACTGAGCGATGTACGTAGAGATCGTGACTGAAAGTTTTATAATGAACAATGGTGGGATTTCACAATAGAAGTATATATCGAGTGAAGAAAAGTTTAATTTCCAGTTTGCCAATCAACGGACAGTAGCTCCAATTTCAAATAAGTGTTTAAATGAACCAGTGGACGTCTAAAAGCAGAGTCGAAACATAACCGTCTGATTCCAACATCTGACGTCTCAACTGATTATTGTATTTAAGTATGCCATCTCTGACTATTTCCAACCATTTGTATAATTAAAAGGTACCGGAGGATCATTTGTCAACGTGTCTGCGTTCAAGCCGTTGATGGACTACTTCCCTGAGAGTTTTGCCACGGTGAATGGTATCTCCTTCGCAGCAGGCACCGTTGGTATGATGGCCCTCCCTCCCATAGCCGAGTGGTTGATTGGACTGTACGGATGGAGGGCCGCCCTCTTTCTTCTGGGCACGGCCACTTTCAATGTCTGCGTCTTCGGCGCGCTTCTCAGACCCTGCTCAGCCAAGTCTTGCTCTTCAACGAGATATCAAAAGCTTCATCATGAAGACGAAGTCAGTGGTGCCGAGAAAGTACGAGATGATGATGGTGCAGTGGGAGCGATTAGTAGGAAGTGTGACGCGTGCAACGGGTTTCTGTTGGAACGCTTTGACCCCAAGATGTTCATAACCGAGCCCCGCTTTTCCCTGTTCCAGCTTCCGTCGTTCTTCATGGGCGCTGTCTACTCCGGCTGGCAGCTGTTTCTGGTCCCCCACTCGGTGGCTCTGGGCTACGACAGTCAGACGTCCTCGTTCTTGTCTACTTTCGGCGGCCTCGGTTCCCTCGTGGGTCGCCTGACCAGCGGATTCCTCACCGATCGAGACCTAATCAAACCCATGGACCTGTTTATCCTCGCCTGTCTCCTTTGCGGCGTTTCCTGCCTTATCGACCCTCTTGCCGTGTCGTCCTTACCCGCCCTGGCTGGTCTGGCTACGGCAGTAGGCCTGGCAATCGGTTACACCTACCCGCTCACTTTCGTCATCACGCGAGATCTCGTAGGCGAAGATGAACGTCAGATGGCCGCTTTAGGCTGGCTGTACCTTTTCGCTGGCGCTGGGCAGATATTTGGCGGCACCATCTCAGGTGAGTTCGGTGTTAAACAAACATGCAATCCTTGGCTTCATTAAAATGGGGGGGGGGGGTTGAAATGAAGCAACCTAATGTTTTTTTGGTTTTTTTAATTGTCATAATTGTGTTCTTTTCGTGCAGGTTGGACGTATGACGTAACCAGTGACTACGAGATCGTGTTTATGATGTATGGAGGTTTGTCCCTTCTCGTGATACCGGTAATGCTGGCAATACGATTGACTGGAGTGTGTTGCCCAACTTAATAACCTTTACCAAACTGCCCAAGTTACCAACCCACTAACACGAGAGGGCTCTTAACAAAATGGGAAACAAGTAGATAGGTTTGCTGGTATCCCCCGCCCTGCAAACAGGGGAAGGCACTATATACTAACCTCTGTAGCGGTTCGCAATTTTTTTTTTTTCAAGACACTTAGGCTCTTGGACCTAATTTTTTCCCTTCTATTAAAATATTCCCAAAGATAAATTTGGAGAAGAAAAATAGTGAATGGAAAATTACCCAGAATGCCATCCATACTTGCTACATAAGATTCTGTGAAGGCATATGCCCTTCCCAGCAGCCTGTTTGCAGGGCGGGGGTACGGGCGAAGTGGACTGGTTCCCGCCCTGCATTTAATTAGCATACATTAGTGGGAAAGCCTCCTAACGTATTAATTTTGGGATTCACTGCCAGCTACCTATAGGAGCTTATTCATTTTAAACTAATAGTATTAATTTCTTTTAACTAAGTAGACAGAAAATGTACCTGGCCAAACAATGCAGCATAATTTTATTTTATCCCTAGATGACATGAGAAAAATTAATTTGTCTTTATCAGATAAAATACTGAACTCAGCTTTACTTTTATAAACAGTATCATACATGTTTTTTGGTCAAAGAATTAGACATTAAACATTATACATTTATAAGATTTACACTGAGAACACCGTTTACCCAAATCTCGCTTTTACTAGGCTTTAATCAAAACGTTTTCGTAAGATGTGGTCCCTAACTGAAAAAAATGCGATGTTTCATTTTTCATTTTAAAGCTCAAGATATGGGCGCGGCGTTTACATAGTTATGTATTTATCACCGAATAACATTGAAAAATAAATGCAAAAAAATATAGGATCATTAATATTCAAAAATATAATGCAGTTTAGTAGGCAGCCCTACCCGTGAGTAAAGCGACTTACCGGGAGACCATTTAGGGCCAAAATAATAGTTCTGCTTCCGGTTACCCAATCCCTACCCTATTTTGACAGCCCTTACCCTAACTTGGTTTGGAGAGAAATCAGGGGAAACCTCAAAACCATACCTTTTACCCTTTACTTCACGCAGACACCTCCATATGATCGTACACAAAAACAATTTGCCCCCCAAAAAATAAAAATCCCTATCTACCTATCCGATTTTCAAATGCCATGTAATCGGAAGGAGAAGTGTTTTTTTTGGGGGGGGGGAGCCTTTAGTTTGAGGATACAGTCGAACACATTATAACCAGGTCCTTGGGACTTTACAAATTACCTTGTTATGGGACTTTACAAATTACCTTGCTATATAACAGGTACATTGTATTATCAGTAATGGAAAACAAAGAAAAACAAAGACTTGGAACCTAAAAGTTTCCTTTGTATACAAGCCGGATGTTGTATTAACAGTGCTCTTCTTATCAGGGTTCGACTGTAGCAATTAGTAATAACTTGGGATAAGTTTATAACTAAGGAGGAACTCCATCCGCGGAGAGTTAACAGTGTTGCCAAGTCTCGTCTTAAAACAAGCTAGAAACGGGGAATTCCAGTGTAAAGACCTGTATAGGGACCACAACCTGGTTAGGTGCAGATCAAGAGCCTGTATAGGGCATAGTTGAGGTGTTGTGTGAATAAAAGAGTGCCAACCTAGAGCGTGTTAGTCTGTTTGCATGGCGCTAGGTACGAGACTACGAGTGATGTTCGTGGTCTGTTTAGCGATTCACCGAAGCGGGCGCACTTTACACACACGCTCACGACAGGATGATTAAAAATAAACGGAACCCAAACCCCCAAAAAATATATTTCATATTTAATCAAATATGTAGCACCAAAAACAATAATGACTGGAAAGCCAATCTCATAAGGCCAAAAACAAAAAGTCTCCGGTTTCTGGTATGGAGCTTGCCCAAAAAGTTGTGCGGTGACGCGGCTTTTTTTATTTTTACCTGATTTTTTTTGCTTCAAATGTCGGCTGATGACTGCAAATGGTGCCAAACTAAACTTAGTGCAAATATATGGGAGTCCAGAGAGGCCACATAAAGCTTATTCTCGACCATGGCCCAATCTAAAAACACGTTAAAATTGTGCAGCAGCAGGATTCCAGTCAAACCAGTAAGGTTTTTTTTTCTTTTTCTTTTTTTCTTTTTTTTTTTCTTTCCATTTATTGCGTCTAGCGCTTTTATTTCTCGCAACATTGTTTACATTTTTTAGAAAAACGTACGTACTTAATACATAGTTACATTATATTACATTAATTAAAATAATATTCCAGAAGACTTTGTTTTTCTTCTTTAATTTAGCTCTCCAGTAAAGTTCTCGAATGAAAGTGTCAAAAGTGTTAATCCACTTATTGTCTTGATATGTCTTTAATCTTACTTTGAATATGGAATACATTGCTATTGTTATAATCAAATTTATTTCAAATTCGAAATCAAGGCTTGTTACTAAATTAAACATTTTTGGCAATTCAAAATAATGTTCTGTTATCGCTTGGTAATACTGAGCAAATTCATTCCAAAAGTTTAATGTATGTACACATGTCACGAAACTATAATTGTAATCATCAATCTCGTTACATAAACAACACAACGGATTATTTACAATTTTCCATTTATACAATAAGTTTTTGGTCGGTAGTATGCGGTGTAGAAATTTGAAATTAAAGTTTCTTAACTTAGCTTCTTTTATATTTATAATTTTGTGTTTCCACACAGAATTCCACTGAATTTCTTCATTTAGTACATCTTCCCAGCGCTTGTGACTAACTGGCGTTTTACCCTTTTCGTCAATTAAAACCTTGTATATTTCTTTAGTTGTAATATTTTTTAAACTGCTTAAAGCACATTAACGTAGACCTGCCTTTCAAAGGGAGTTTTGTTTTTATTATTTGCTAGGGTTCTCAACCATTCTTTTGGTATGGCCTTCTTTAATGTGTACATTTCTGCTAACCAGTTATGTTTCTTAATTAGTTTGTCTCTGATATACTCAATTGACAATTCACCATTTTCGGTCAGAAGGTCATTAACGTAAATGATGTTGGATTTAATCCAGTTGCTTAAATACAATGGCTTGTTTTTATACTTTATATAGTTATTACCCAACAGTATTTGTGCTTTTATATTAGTTGGCTGTAAATCAAATTGTACAGTCTTTGTTGAGTTTAGTTCCTGCCAACAAAATATTAACTCTTTATAAAATTGTGGAAGGTTTAATGTAATACTTGAACAGCACTTTGCTTTTTTAAAATTCATATTGAGGACTGAAAGGTCTGGGCAACATGAGTTTAAAAATAAATTGCAAAGGATTTTCCATTTCCCAGTCTTATTGTTTAACAATTTAAATACCCAGTTACATTTAAGTGCTATATTATGAGATTGGAAGTCAGTGAGTTTGGCGGTTTTGAGACATCATCTTTCATTGAAATAAAACTTTTTCATTTTGCCGACGCGCATGGCTACGGCGACGCGCGCGCATACCAGAAACCGGAGACTTTTTTTTTGGCCTAAGCTACTTTTAGATAAGAAAAAAATACTGAAATTGCTAAATCCGTTCCAAGAATATCAACCTAAAACCTCTTTCGTAAAAAAAGCAATTTATTATGTATTCTGACTGCTTGGAACAACAAAGAAAATGGCACCGAATACTTGTTTCAACAACTGTAGTACACAATATCTTTACTAACAACTGTGGTTAGGCAAACAATATGATTTATAAAATCCACATTTTTAAAAGACGGGCCTTCCAAAGGACTTTGTTGAATATTTGTAACTTTGAAACTGAGGTTTTATCGCTGGTAATGTTTGAAGACAATAATGTGACGACGATTCTTGAGATCGTATTTTTGGACGAAGGAGGTTTATTTTAGGTTCATTTGTGTGTAAATGGTGATGTAGGCCCTACTTTGAACGGATTGAGCAATTTCAGTAAATTTTTCATCAAAAAGTAGTTTATGAAATTGGCTTTCCAGTTGTTATTAATTTTGGTGCTACATATTTTTTTTGATCAGAAATATATTTTTGGGATTTGGGTTCCGCTTTTTTGACTCGCCCTGTTGGGTGCATGCAGTCAGGCACTTAATTTCCTACGCCACACCGACCAAATCACGATTTGATTAATAATTTCAATGTTTCTCTTAATATAATTTTGTGGACCGTGAAATTGAGGGTTTGTAGAAAGGTTCCCAGATGTAAACCGGTCTTAATTGATGGAGTTGTATTGTGAGACATTTGGGATGAAATTGGACCCTCTTTTTGGCAATTGAGTGGATGGAATATTTTTCTAAACGGCGTTGGGCTTCAGGACAGTCTGCTTTTAGGGGTGATCATAATTTGGAGTGAGAAAAACCAACCAGAATTCATCGGAATTAAATATGATATAAATAAAATTTAATATAAATAAAATTCCCTCAGACACCAGTGCTAAATGTGCATATTTCAAAATTCATTTAAAAATACTCGGAACTCTCACAGGTATTCAAGCTGCTCAGATTAATGATGATCAACATGCATTCTTTCATTTTCTTTTAATTTTTTGGTGGGTTGACCATTGACTTTTCGAGATATTCTCACCCAAAGAAGACGACCCCTATTTTCCCCCAAGCGGAAAAGTAGCCATCTTGAAAAACAATCCCTCCACAACATGGCAAAATAGCGCCACTTTCGAGCCGAATAGCATCCAAAATTTTCAGAATTGGAAGCCCCACGTCCGGGCCAGAGGTTCATTACCATATCTCTTCATTTCCCTAATTTTATGGCTCTCATAACTCTCTAATATCATGTATAACTTTATTCATGAGCTCGGCCTATCGGTGCACCCATAAGGTTGCAGGCCAGCAAATCGGTCCGAAATCGCCTACGCCGGCCAAATCACGATTTGCATGCCCTCAAATTCTTTGCTATTGAGCATATTGTGGGCCGTGAACTTCAGGGTTTGTAAAAAAAATACTGGTGGAAGCCGTGCACAGGACTGTGAGCTTGTAGTTCTGTGCAATTTGGATGAAATTGGAGCTCTAAAACTTGCGCTCTATTTTGCAATGGAGTGTAGTCGTCGTTTTTCAAAATGGCGTATGTTCAGGGGGTCCGCTCATAAGTCCGACGCCTCATAGGTCCGACAAAATTGCATCCCCTAACCAAATAAAGGCCCATAAGTCCGACGCCTCATAGATCCGACGCCTCATAAGTCCGACGCCTCATAGCTCCGACGCCTCATAGCTCCGACGCCTCGTAAGTCCGACAAATTAAACGCCTCGTTTTTTCCGTTGTCGGACTTATGAGGCGTCGGACTTATGAGGTCGGACCTATGAGGCGGAATAAATAAATGTTTTGCCTCATAAGTCCGACGCCTCATAAGTCCGAAATTTCGGACTTACGAGGCGTCGGACCTATGAGGCGTCGGACTTATGATACGGCCCCGGCTTCTGGACCATTTTAAGGGGTAATCATCTTCGGATGGAAATTTCTCTTAAAAGTCATCAGTTAACCCCCAAAATATTGAGAAGAAAATGATAGATGATAAAATTAGCTTTAATTTAATGTGTGTCTCGAATACCTTGGAGAGTTGTGAGTATTTTTCCTGAATTTTTGAAGTGGGGGCATTTATCATTGGGTCTAAGGCAGTTTACTGGTCTACATCCATAAGGTCCATATCCCGAAATTTGATCACAAATCCAGCGCCCTCATTCTATCAATGGACGCCATCGTGTACCCGTATCCACAAAATTATATAGCGCCACCTATCCTTGTTGTTTACCGGTTCGATGGATTAATAACTTGATAGCGTTTTTAGCATTGGTTATTTCTTCATGACTGATCTAATAAAAGGTCAAAATGCAGTATCCTGTAGAGCACCTTCAAGATTATTTAAGATCCGAAACCATCCAAAATAATGGTCGGGTCGATCATGACTGGCACATTTCTTTGGGGCAAGCAACGACCATTAGGTGTGCGCTTTCTTAATTCTGTGAAAAACTAAAAATCCAAACCATCTCGGTTTCCACATTTTCTTTCCTCATAAAAGTCAGTTATTATAATCTTTAATATTATTTTGCATTCATTTATTTGGTTTCATATTGTATCTCTATTTATCATTTGTACTCAAGTATTGTTTACCTGATGTGGCCACCCTGTTTGAATAATACAGTAAATAACTTTGAACATGTTTTTTAATCACCTACCTAATTTTCATCAAGAACTGTCAAAAAAAAATCTCAACTTTGCACCGATTATAAAAACGACTTTGGTTAAAAAATTAGTATTTGACGTAAAAATTTATCTTACAAAATACTTGCTTAACCCAAATCGCATATGTATATGCAATGGGAAAACCCACAAAAGAGGGACAATGTGAAGCCCCAAGTCATATTCACGGGTTTATTCCTGACCTCCGAATGAACCAATGCCCCGGAAACCGATACGACAGTGAACAATATTTTAATCTCCAAAATATGTGCAGCCCTTGAATAGAACGAAGTAGGGAAGGGGTAAAACTGCACGCCGGAAATCGGCCTATTGTACCGTGCCTGGCTCCGGCGCTCGGCCGTCTCGCAGGTCGTTGTTGCCCCGTCACAGTAACCTGCCCACACGGTGAGACTGACGTTAGGGCCGTTCATTCATCGGACTCGATCACGCGTGAAAGCGACTCTGTGGAGGAGAACTAATGTCTCTATTTCCCCTTCTGACCCCTCAGGGATGGGAACCACGCTCCCGGGAACGTCTTGTGTAAGCTGCTTGTATCGCCCCAGCACAGCACCCTTGACCGGCGGGGCTGCGCTCATGTCGGACCGAAGCCAAGGTGCGTGGGGACATAGTACAGCAGTTGGGCCCCGCGGTGGCAAAAATGCAAGAAACCATTTGTGAACTTCAATTCACCCCTTCAGCTTTCGTACTGGTCAATGCCTAAAAAGAACTAATCTTGTATATCCACCTTAAAGGAGGGACTTTCATGGAAGAAAAACTACTAGGACAACAATGAGGGAACTAATCAGCTTGATTTAGATTGATCATAATGACATGTTTCACCGCTTTCTCACCCCTGTACACGCCCACCACGGTTCTGGGAAAGTCGTTCTCACTGGCAATTATTCACTATTCATCATCGTATATGGAGTCATCGATATACTAATGTCTGGCACCGACATCCATGATTACGCAAATCATTAGACCAAGAAATATACTACAACTACGAAGCACTCAGAGAGCGCAAACCTCCACCCAGGGTAAACAATTCCCCGCCATATTGTCAGTACACCCAAAAGAAATACTCGCATAAATGGTGACGAATCCTTAAAAAAATCCTGGATCCAGACCCAGACCCAGATCACTTCCAAAATCTAATCGATTCGCACTTGTACCAAGGACCACCCTTAAAACATTTTCATGCAAATCCGTCCATAATGTTTTTTAAGTTTTCTTGTTAACAGACAAACCAACCAACAAACCAACACTGATGAAAACATTGGCGAGAAAAAGATGCAAATCTGGCAGTGGAGAAAGGACCTTTATAAAATAATGATTTCGTCCTGGTATAGTTTTACTCAAAATGAAACCCAAATGACAATTTAAGACACATAATAGGGTTGGTAACACTACTGTTGATTTTAGGGGCTATTTCAGGAAAACGAAATTTGGCAGTGAAGCAAAAGGGAAGCATTGGGAGAAAACCCAAAACATGACCAAGAAAATTTAAAATTCTGATTTACAGACAAGTTTGAAGTTAAATAGAAGAGAACAGAATTAATGTTGGCAAATAAAAACAAAATTATTTAGGCCTAAACATTTCTGGCCTTCTTACATACTCAATCGAAGACCTAATGAGTGGATTTCTAGATGTTACCTTAAATGCAAATCTTTTTGATTAACGAGACTCTTCAACTACATTTTTCCAAACCCAACCCCTTACATAGATCTGATGATTGTGACTCGTTTGACAGACATCGTCACCGTACAAACAGCTCAATCTCCCGCCAACCTCAGGGCGCTCATACCCCTGGCGAGTTGGATATTAATGACCGGGACAGAGTCCACGTATTATAGGATTTGTTTGGATACATTGTGCCGAAAATGAGGCCCTTGCGCGGGCTCATTTACTCTGCAATTGCACCCTCCACCGTAACCCAGGAACCCGGGGTTTATCTGGCAGCAATTATGCCCACAACAGAAGTCAATTTAACAAAGTGCTGTTGACTTTGGGTACGATAATAACAACGCAAACTTGGGAATGCCGAAAAACGATTGTGTCAACACGCTGTGTCCGAGGTGATACGACAACTGATGGTAGCGGCTTCTATTTTCTGCCCTGACTTTTGTGTCTTGTTTTTATTTGCCGGGAGTGTTTGTGTTCAGATTAGACGATGAAGACAAATTTCGTTTAGATTCGACTGATGATTCTCGAGTGGTTTTTGCTCGATTATGCTGCGTCATGACTCGTGGGTGTTCTACATAGTCGGGTCGGAACTAGTCTCCTCCAACTAAATCTTGTAAAATTTGGGAATCTCTTAATTAGAAAATAGAGAATGCAATCGTACAAATCAAGCAACAGGACCAGCTACTGAAGAACGGCCGAGTTGCCCTACTAGTCATGGGCTTACTGATCGATAACAGGCTCCACGACAAAACAAGTTGAACAAATAAAAGACATTCTTGAAATAAGGGTGCCTTCGGTGAAATGTTTTACCAATGTAATGTTTCTTCCAGGTACATATAGTAATCACAAAAAAGCGTTTGATCATGGGCTGAAATTAATACGATTGGAATTGGGCATGCCAAAACTTGAGACAATCTCTAAACGAGTACAGCGTCTGAGCTTGAGACTAAAATATGTTTTGAAATTGTTAGGTATCATTTAATTTTCAAGCAAAATTACTTGTCAAAAATTGACAGCGACTGGACAAAAATGTCATGCGTTGATTTGATTAGTATTCAGCTGATAATCTATGAAGGAAACTCAGTAAATGCAGCGGACAGTATTTACAGTCCTCTGCTCGGTGATTTTGGTTCTGTTCACTGAAACATTAGTCATCACTTCAAGCTTTTCGATGATACCATAATAAGACTTGGATCAATTTGAGTCTTTTTCTGCATATTATGAGAAAAAAGGCTGGACTAATCTTTTGACTTGTTTCAAATCAACAACCATGACAACAGTCGTAGTTCTTCAACTTCTTAGCAACATCCTAAACGTGTGTATTTTTCCCCTCATTTTTGACTCGCCCTGTTTCCCGCCGGATTACAATATAGTATCAAAGTTCAAACAGCGCTCCCTGCGCGGGACAAGAACAAAAATGGTCCCGCTCCTTTTTACTTCAATTGTGTGATGAACTGGCGATCTGGAAGCCCGATACGATTGAGTGTGGTGGTTTCAACCCTGTTTGCTGGTTATTGACTATGATTGATAGTGTTTGCCACAAGAACCCTCAACGTCACTCAAACCCAGTTTTTCTCCCCTCCCCTCCAACATTGCCGAGTTATTTTCAGTGTGTGTATTTCTAGGCTGTATCTCATTCAAAGCTGTATATTTTGGGGAGCAGGACAGCAGTGTTTAAAAGAAAAAGAAGCCAGCAGTTAATATGTTGCCAACCGTTATGACAGTTTGAAGTATTTCGGGAAATAAAATACTTACACACTGGTATGAATGTTTGCTCAAACCAGAGGTTGTCTACTCTCTCGTCTACAGGCCTACCGTGTGAAAATTGGAAGCCTGTCATGACAGTTCGTTCGTACGGATGAATGTGTTCATTCGCAAATTATGATCTTTGACTCTGAAAGTGATATTAATTTCCAGACATATGATGTTCGTTCACATCTTAAACGTTTGATCAATGTGACTAGATCGAAGCAGACATCGTAGTGTGTTTGTCGAAAGCTTTACCTTCGCACTGAAATGCGTGCAATGAAAATGAGGAACTAGACAGTTTTGTTCAGACTAACCGGAAAAAAGTCCCGTTTATAGAACTGTCGAGAGCTTTAGCAAAGCCAGTAAGTCAAATCACAAGCCAAAGCACAGGTCCAATCAAAGTCACCAGTCACTAACAGAGGGTGAACAATGATAAAGGAGTGTATATCTGTTGCACGAACTTGCAGCTTGTTGAAACTGGATGACTCGTGATGACAGACGTATTTATTTTCTTCTGTGGTATTTTCAAAATTTCTGTTATAGCTAAATATTCATGAAATGTCGAGATTTTGTATAATTAATTATCACAGTTTAGTAGAAAAGCATGTGGCCTATTACATTCTTTGTATAATTTACATGTGAAAAAATGGTACCAGATGTGGGGTGTCTGTGATCCAATCATGCGTAGCTCCATAAAAATACTGCCTCATGGTGATACATCACTCAGCGACACGGATGTCATGACGTCATCAATCTTCTGACCAATCAACTGACAGCGTGAACTCAGTGGCTGCGGTTGTTCACGTTGTGCGTGCACGCACCATCGAGCGTGACGCGCTCAGGACCTGTCTGCTGCCCGCAGGGATACAGTTACCGCGTACGTTACGCAAGACGTTGAATGTAAAGTTCACCGTATCATATCCAGCCGTGCACGTATTCTGATTGAAGGCGAGCTACGCTCGACACGGACAAACACGCACACGGTAAAGAAGTACTGCTGAGCAAGTCAACGAGTAATTACTTCCACATCCGTTCCGATTAAGTTCATCTCACCCATCACAGGGATCCGACAAAATGCAGAGTGGAAAAGGCGGTGTCAATACGATTCCCAGCAAGGCTATGGGCGGACAGCTCTTCCCACCGTGCCCGCCGCCCGTCATGAACGTCGGCCCACCACCGATGATCGACTGGCTGGCCCAACCGGACGACGACGCGGAGGGCCCCGTTGCCAAACCCCCACACACGGTCGGCGAATCGATGCCGGAGTTCGGCGCTCGTATTATGGAGACCGTCAACGCCGGCTTTATCGCATTATCCATCGCAGTGGGTAAGGAGACGGGGCTCTTCTCTGTGCTGGCCGGCTTCGAGGGGCAGCCCAAGACGTCACAGGAAATCGCTGATGAGGCTGGCTTGAAAGAAAGGTAAGACTCAAGAAAGTTGTATTTCCTTACGCCATTTGCATAAATTAGGTATAATTCAGGCTCACCGCAGGTTGAAGTGACCTGTTAAGATGAAGGGATCAAGTTGACAGTGAACCTGAGCCAGTGCCTTCAACCATTCACCAACAAACTATATCTATTGGTTTACTTTAGTCGCCGCATTTTCAGCACCCTACCAGAACCAATGTCCAGAACCATTTTTTATCCCTCTTTTTTAGGGGGGGGTGCCTTTACGCTTGGTAAGGAGCCCTATGTAAGATATTCCAACTAATTATGAAACAAGAAAAAAAATGATAAATTTAATGAAGTCAAGTCCAGAATATATGCGATATAGTCTAGGCCTATTGATCGTTTTGCTCTTAGTGCTCCGATCTGTTTAAGGACCTGTTCGGCAGATTCTTTTTTCTTTTTTTTTAACTGACTTAACTAGACCCATTATCATTCCTGATGTCATCATTCACTGTGTATCCTATTTTTGAAATTTAAACCAAAGACATATATTAAGTCAGAGGATGTGCATTAGGTGAAAAAAAATTAGGGAAAAGAAATTTAGATACAAGCCAAACAGGTATAAGCCACTGGCTTTATAGATTACAGTCACCTAACATTACCATCGAGATCCGACTTACACAGCTTGTGTCAAAAGAGCAAGTGTCTTCCCCAAATATCATCGCTTTCATAATTCATTTGTCTTTTTTTTCTTTGTGCTTATAAATGAGAAATGAATGGATTCAATTTATAAACAAATAGAGTTTGTAACTTGTGTTAACCGAGAAACATTTAAATATGACCTTGTAGCTGCGATTAACGAATACCGTGCGTGACGAAGCGCCTGCAAAGAGCCTGCCGCCACTAATCCGCATCGCTTCGCGAACTTAGAGTGAACAACTAGCTTCATGGTGATTTTTCAGATTGTTCTGGATTCATCATAATCATGAAGTAGTTTTATTCCGGCTATTCCAGCGTGACTATTGCTGCGGTCTGTTAGCTTGTTTTGAAATCAGGGTGGGGTCAAAAATGGAACAATTTTTAAGTGAAATTGTATGAGTGCTTTATAATATGGGAGCAACTTTTGACGACCAAATATTTGTGTATGTAAGCCATGCTCTCAGAATGGACCTCACCACACGCAATCATCTGTGCCAAAGTTTAATTGGGTAATGCGGGGGCAGGCGCAAGGACACGCTCGCTCTTTTTAGGAGGAAAACAGGAATTTTGTTTATCACTTTTACAGACAGACGTGCAGATATGGAACGGAAATAGAAAACTGTGAAATTTATGTACAAGGTAGCATTTTGATTCAAAAGCGTCCCTCCCACGCGCGAGCAGCATTAATGGGCCTCTGGCAATTTCGAATGAACTTTAAATTCAAAAGGCAAACCCCCCAAAAACTTTGCGAGGTCATTCCGGACCAAAGGAAGTGCCGGTCTCTATACAGAGTCAATTTTCGTGCGAATATTATTGCACATGACTTCGGCGGGTATCAGCATTTTGAAATGCTTTATAGGAGCAACATTCAAGTATTTAATGACAGCATTAGTGCATGCTGAAAACTCGACATACTTATCCATCAGTGATCGATGTTTCAAATAATTTTGTTGACGGAAACAATGGTTGTTCCGTGTCGACATTTTCTCTGGTTTTTTGTCGTGACCTTTCTACTAAGCGATAGGTTTTATGGATACATTTTTGTTGCATGGGCCTTTCAAATTGTTTCTTTTCAAGGTCATTTTTTAATGCAGTGATATTCTGTAAGTAACTCGGATATTGCGTATACACTTGTGAATTATTTTATTTAAAAAGGCCACCTGCAGCCTGGGCCTGCAAATCTTGTTGCATTGTTACCAATATCAACACTGAGAAGCCTTAAAGGGGCAGGACTGTCCAACGAATTATGATCCAGAAGTAATCTCTTGTAATATAAACCGCGCCTTGCAGGCTCGCGTTTGCCCCTTTATTAGTGATCAGAACAAAATGGGTATCGCTGCCCAGACATAAGAAGTCTTCTAAATGTTCTTTTAAACAGAGGGAATCATCTGTTTTCAGTATAAAGTAAAGACTTCCCATTTTCGGACACGCTGCCCATGTGCTTTTCAGGTCGCCAAAATAGCGTATGGTTGTTTCTTGTAGGGTAGGCTACACTTGCAACTTTTTAAATTCAAGTCTCCCTTTTCAAAAAAGAAAATTTAAATATGTGCAGTTTTGGTTTATTTTATTGATATCCTGTAACCGGAAATATAATTTTCTTGTGGTAGGTGTTAGTAGCAGCTTGACATCTTATTGATCGATGGGTAGATTATATTTAAACACCAATTGAGCCGTTCTGATACTTTGTGTGCGCACCAGGTGTAACTCGACTGAGGTTAAATACAGGTGTTCCTGTGTAAAATCATTTGACAATTTTTTTTCAGGCTCACTTCAGTTCACAAACATACCGGCCACGGCGGGGGACTGGATGACAACAAATACTTATTTATATTTATTTATTGTCAGAGAGATCACACTGCGGTGCCACTGTCATCCATCATGCGCGAATGTCATTATTGTACCCTCAACAGTGATATCTACGCCCGTGGTTTTCAGGCGTGTTTGTCGGACGAGGTGCACGCCGGGTCAACAGCGTGCCATTTTTTTCTTCCCTGACAGTCGGATTACAAATTAATCAGTTCCACAAATTATTGATTTCTGAGGTTATACTGAAGAGCACGGGCTACTGATAGTGTTTGGTGGTAAAGAGATAAAGATGGCAAGTGTCGTATTAATTAATGTTGGCTTTGAGTGCCTCGTGGTGGTATAAGGAATGACTGTGACAGGAATAAATCGTTTGGCGGTTGTCGATGGACATTTGTGTTCAAGTGTGTATTTGTATATTTTGAAAATTGCAATGTCGTATGGTTTTTATTGATTGTGGATGCTGAACTTGTCTTCTCAACAGCTCCGAAAACATTCGGTCCAGAAGAGGCGTTTTCTTCGTGCTAAAAAAAAAACAATTGTCGCCATTGAGTTTACAACTTTTGGTTGATTTTGCGGCTGCGTTGAGCCCTGCTCGCTGTATAGCTGACGAGCTGCTCAGGCGACATGGGCCCTATACCGTAATGCTTGGCCCCTGTTCAAGCAATACAGATACTTATTTCATTTTGCCTCTCTCGTATGACATGTTACAAATCTCTTCTGTTTTTATGAACATTCTCATATAATTCTCAGCTTCATCACCAGTTTGTGCGTCCTGCCTGAACTGTTCGCAACCAAACCACAATTTGACAACCCAAACATCCATGCCGAGTTTGTGTGTTGGTCAATATTCCGCCAATCACAGTAGACTAACACGCGTGTCAGATTGCGTTCCAGAGTCACGACGAACCGATAGTATTCGCTAGATTTAATTTCAGTTTCTCGTTTGAAACAATAAGGAGCGAGCATGCGAAAGATTGACTGTTTTAGTCGTTTAGAACGGCTCCAGTGTCTATAGTAAATGGAAAATTAATACATAAGGCTCGGCTTGCCTGTCTAAAACCAATATCGGTTTCGGTCGACTTGAGTGGCTGCTATGATTTTGGTTCGGCTCGACGGTGGAATGTCGTTCTGCAACTAGTGTAAAGTGCGATTAGATATCTACCTCGTGGATCATGAATGACATGTTAGCCACTTGACACCTTCATATATCTGATGCCATCGCGTAAACCTCGGTCTTGCCATCCATCAGAAATATATACACATGCCTAACTTTATGTAGACCGATACTTGAGAACTATCATCGTGCACAAAATGGAACAGTTATACATTGACTTGAATGTGTGATAACATCGCATCCCTGTGTTTCACACAATCACGAATTTCATATCTTTCGTTAACCTTGCGTGTGGTTTTTTTTTCATACTTGGCGTTCTGATGGAAAAATAATGACGAATTTTCACATTTGAGATTCGCGATAGTAGGATTGTGACGTTCGATCTCCGCCGATAAAGCCAGTCGGCGGACGGCCCATTGAGCGGCTTGGAACACGCTGCAAGTTTCCTTTCCATGCAGTAATCTTCATGGTGACCGTTCTATGTTCCCGGCACCCTTATGTTCCGACAAGATTGTGCGGGTTAGGGTTAGGGTTAGGAATAGGAATATGTGCTGTCGGAACATAGGGGTGTCGGCACATAGAGGTGTAACCATCTTGAGTGCAGTTACCATTCAATATAAAAAAAACTCCTCACTGTGTATAGAATCGCACGTGACGGTGACTATAACACGTATTCTCCGCCATCACGATTTATGAGTGTCCCCGAAAAAAACCCTTCGTGGGAGATACTCAGTCATATCAAAGCATCCGCTGATTTCATTTCTTTCAAAATTGAAAAGGGGTAAGAATGCTACAAATATGAATTGTCTAAATATAACTGTGCGTGCGCACAGACCGAACCGACTTCCTCGGAGTACCCAATAAACACGGGTCGTCTGCGGTGTTCACGACGACAACAAAAGCCCTCGTTAGAGAGCGATTTCCGTTGAGCAAATTGTTGGCTTCCAATCGGGCACCGGCCGCCGCCGTCGCTTGGCCGACCAAGCGTTTAGTTGTCAACAAAGTATTATTTCTTTTTTTCAATGTCACTCGCCCGGGGGCAAATACAGAATGACTGTGGGCTAAAAACACCCGAACCACACGCAGTCTCACTTCTATCAATTAAATATACTATAGTATATGTTTGCCATTTTTAACTCACAGAAGTCATGGGCGTTGAAATAGCTACAACCGTTTGCACGCGACGACTTTGCCGTTGCACGTTACACATGCATTCTGCAGACCAGTTTACAAATTGCCATACACCTATAATACCCTCACTTTCAAACCATGACAAAAACTCAAAACTCTCAAAGGTGTTATACACATATCCCGCTTTTCCAACATTTTTTTCTCTTTTTGTTCAATTTTAGGGGAAATCTGATAATCTTGTGGGTCCTGTTTTAACCCCAATTTCTCAAAACAAAAGCTACCCTTCTTTCTTACAAACCTCTTCCCTCTGTTCCAGGGGAGCGTGAGAACCTACAAATGTGATTTGGTCGGCATTTACAATTTCATGCAGCAGTTACTTTCATGCCAGTCATATCACAACGCTTTACGTACAGAGAAAGGGTCTGTAAAGACACGCACGATCCGCCGAACCGAGGCCGCGGCATTGGTGCAGTAACCGCCCCTCGGACACTTGATCCAAGTTACACCAGCTCGGCACTCGGATATACCAGACATCAATTAACGTAATTTCTTAGGTCAGAAATTTGGTTTGCATTAAAAATAAGCAAAAACTGGTTATTAACCATATTTCTCACTGTGACTGGTATTCAGCAGACAAGTGAACTATCTTCCAAAAGATTAAAAACAGATACAAAATCCTTGCCCGTAAAAACGTGAAACTTGGTATGTCCGCGTCATTTCATTGATTGAAATCGCTAGGGGAGTGGGACATTTTCCACTCTGTGATACATTTGAAAACCGACGGATCTTTGTAAACATTTAACAATGTGACATTATGAAGAAAGTGTCAGCAGCCGATGGAACAAGTCAAGTCAAGCCTGACACTAATAAGAGAATTTACATTATAGATGGTGAGTAATTTTGTGGGATTAGTGAGGACAAGCGAAGCCGATGATACGCTCGTAGAACCAAAAGATGTCTTGGATTGAACTCACAAAGACGAGGTCGACCACTCAAATGGTTCTTTTGAAAAGAAACGCTCAAAAGAAAAGGAAATGTATATACTTCGATGCGAAGGAAATATTAGAAAGCCTACATTTTCCATATCAAATTATCTGAATGGATCGAAGGTTGGGTTCCTGTACAAGGGTAAATACCGTGCTTTTTGTACCATTATTGTAATGCGCCGCGGGCCCGAAGCAGCACAAGTGTTGGGGTTTGTCATCGCCGCGCGATTTGTTCGGCAAACACGGGCCGGCCGGGACAAAAACACGGGCCGGCCGGGAACACGGGACGGGCATTTTGTCCTCTACTCTTCAACTTTTTGCTGGTCAGAACAAAGGGACAAAAATTCAGGTGTGTTTCCCACAAAAACGGTATTGATTAATGGAAGAATGGGAACAAAAATCATTGTCTAAGGTGTGTGTTACTGATATCCTTATAATACCCTGACCACGAACACCGCACAATTTTGTCCTCAAGTGTATGCTAAGGACTATATAATAGCTTACTTTTCTTTTCCATTTTTTGAGTGAAAGTTCTCTGTTACAATGTCCATTTGTGGTTTTCCAATAAACCTACAACGAACTAAGTAGTGACAATATTTTCAAAAGCTCAGAGTTGCGATAAGTTAACATTCAAAACATAAAATCATTTATCGAACTTCAATCAATGGGTTTGCTATGAGTAAAGAGATATGTTAATATAAAAGCTGGATGACAACAATTACCTTTTTTCCCGAATGAAAGCTACACCCTAACATGCAGTCCTTAGTTTTCCAATTTTAATATGATTTCCCACACACCCTCCGGGAAAGGGTTAGCATTTCATCACCGTCGTAATTAAAGGATTTTGTTTCCCCTTTAACATCGAATACGTCTCTTCGTGTCGTCCTCTGCACATCGCTATATTGTTCTTGTGTCATGTGAAAAAAAACTCTTTAAGTAAATGTTACAAAACCGTGTTACTTATACAACATTGTTCTGTCAAGCACTTCAACATTGTGTGTTTTTCCAGAGATTATCGAAACTGGTGCTTTTCCAGACTGTCGTGGGGTACACATCCCTAAGCGGTTTTCAGCGTTCGATCGATGCGGAAAAGGCTCTATACACCGCGGATAAAAGGGGTTCTCGTCCGTCCGTCTGTACGGAGCTCATCTTGTGGCACATCTTCCTGGCCCGATGCCTCAAGTGTTTGGTGTCGTGGTTTATAAAGACACCTCATATTGGACAATCCCGGATTAAATTAAGACTGCCCCCCCCCCCCCAGGATACATAATCGGCTTGGCCGAAATCCTGCTTAACACCACCGGAACCATTTATTCACTTTACCAGATCCTGTGGTCTTTGCACAAGGCGCAAATCCGTGGTGATATGAAGCGGATTACTTGCTCCTTGTTCCTCCCCTAGTGTGGTGGAAATGGTTTGTAAATGGAGAAGGATCCGGATGATGGAAACGTGTTTTGTTCCTGTTATTTATTTTAGTCCTATCTGAATCAATAGTGATTGACAGAACTCTTAAAAACTCGACAGATTAGACAGGGAGACAGTATAACTTGGACATTACTGCTAAGCGGGCTGAATATCGTAAACTTCAACGGAATCTTTCTCCTGCCACCTCCTGTAGAGCCTTGCCTATAGGCCTACATTATAGACAAACAGAAGAAATTTCACGACAAAATGGAGGGTACCGGCATGACTTCACCACTAGCTAGTCCCGTGTGCCAGGCGAGAAGACCGCGGGCTTAGGGCCCCGCGTGACGGGCCACAGTGACAGACGACACAGCCATCACCGCTCACGCTAAATTACTTAACAACCCTATTATGCACAATCTGACAAAAACCTATATTCGTCATGCACCATTCTAAGTTGAAATTTGTTCGTGAATGGTGTTGGGAACCATTAAACGAGACGGTCTCATTTGACGCTCGTAAAGGGATGTGGATGAAATAGTTAGCTGATAAATCTCAATCGGCTAAGCACTCGGCTGTTGTAGGCCTAGGCCATTCAAATAATGAGTAAACAAACACAGTGGTAACTTAAAAATAAAAACAACAATACTTTAGTACATCACACGAAAACGATAATGTTGAAGGAGTGAAACAGGAACCAATAAAATTGATATACGCATAAATTAGGATTGTTTTCTATAAATGGAGTGAGTACCGGTATATGCATATCAAATTTGAATTTCATATTTATTTACAAGGTGTAAATTGGCTGTTCAGAACTTTGTATTTGATTTTGTCCGTATGCATGGGGAACAGACACATACGCATGGAAGCCCCGTCGAGTTGGTTAATAATTCAATGTGAATAGTATAATTAATTATTATTATCTGCGGTATACTGTAAAAAAAAAAAAAAAAAAAAAAAAAATTTAAAAACCTCGTCAGATTTCAGATTTGACTAGAAAACAGTCCGCTGTGTGCGAGTTGGACTGTTTTCTTGTTTAATATAACCAGCCTGTTAACGTGCAACTGTAGGACATAAGGCAGAAAAGTTTTTGTTGCTTCTCCTGTTTTCCCACGGACGTCTCAAGCGATCAGTCCTTGCCAGTTGAAAACGAATTCACACGCACCTCGGTGTTTTGGAAGATGTATGGCGGCCTATATATTCTTCCTGTCTTGAGGGAGAATGCAGGTTTTGTGATGGGAAGCTGGCTGTCGCCAACAGAGGAAGGCTTGGTGTAGAATGAAGAGAGTTGGAAGAATGATCGGCAAGGCTAGGCACGCGTCAAGTATGCGAGACATTCACTGGATCGTAAAAGACTTCATCTCAAGATTTCATTCCGAAAGTTGTAGATGGGGAAGACGGCGAAGAATGCAGTTCACAGTCTTTGAGCCCAATTTCATGTTCGCATCGAAACATTTGAACGAGTGTAACTATTCGTCTTTTGTAACCATTTTTTTTCCTTTGGATAATTGAATTTGCAGCAGTCCTGTTTGTTGAGAGGGGGCGGGGCGAATGTCATCGAGTAGTCTTGATTGTTCGTATCTTTTGCTCCACCTATAGCAGTGTTGTATAGTACTCGTTTTCGTACCCGCACTCATGACAAAATACTCGTACGCATTCTTGCAAATATTCTCCCGCAAGAGTTGATTTTTTTAAGAGGAACGTGCAGGAAAAGAACCTATTTTCTGCTGTTTGGGAGACGTTCCGTATGTTTAATATTTAAACACTTACCCAATGAAATTTGCTCCTACTCGTGGAAAGTACTCGTACTTGTACTTGTATTCGTACTCGTACTCATACATTTTTGGTACTCGTATACTCGTACTCTTGGACAAATTGCCTCGTTCTCATGGCAAAGTACTCGTAGTCATACTCGTAGTCATGGCAGAGTACTCGTACTCGTAGTCGTAACACTTACCGATTGAAATTTGCTTCTACTTGTGGAAAGTATACTCGTACTTGTACGAGTGTACTCAAGTACATTTTGGTACTCGTACTCGTACTCTTGGAAAAATTGCCTCGTACTCGCACACGTATGCATACTCGTGACAAAGTAGTCGTACTCATGGCAACGGTACTCATACTCGTACTCACGGCAAAGTACTCGTACTCATACTCGTACTCATGGCAAAGTCCTCGTACTCGTACTAGGAACGTATGGCGAAAAATCGTAAAGCAGTCACAGACGATAATGTTTATGAATATTTCTGCGATATGTGTTGGACAATTTTAGATACAGTACATCTACGATGCCACACAGATGCTCTAGTACAGCAGATTGGTGATAAGATAATTGTTCAGTTTGATGATAAAGGCATTCTATGATATTTTTTTCAAAGGACAAATCTGCGATGGCCTTATAGCCAAATACATGTATCTTACTCTGACTGTGTGCCAAATTTCATGCTTTTATCATCAAATGAACAATTCCATCACATTGTGCACCAATCTGCCTGACTACTCGGCAAGAGTATACACTAGGAATAGGAAGTGTATGATGATCTCACCCTGACAGTCAGAGCTTTCAGAGTCCCCCATTATTCCCTCCCTTTATTTCCAGATTTTTTGTTTCTGTAAATTTCCAGAAATGTCGAATCCGCTTTCTGATTCACCCTGTGACTTAACAACTGAGGTATGGCAACGGACCTGTAACGCCACGTCGTATGCAGTGAACATGTAACAAAATCGCTTGTCTCCCCGGCAGCCGGGAATTCACTGGAGGAACAAAAGCTGCACCCGGCGTAAAATGCCAGAACGATTTTGTGGTCACACACCATTTCACTTTTTAAGTCCGAAGATATTTCAGTTGACTGCCGAGCCGCCGCCGCCACCGTGTCCTTTCAAAATAATTTGAGTACCGGATATGATGGAATATAATTATGGAAAGGCCATTTCTGTAGCTGTTTATCGTGATTGATATTTTTCCTGTGTTTTGTACGCTTTCAAAAGATATTATATGAACTGTGACGCAAAAACATGTTACACAATCTGCCAAACAGAATGCCCTTTGCCTCAGTTTAGTAGTTTATCATCCTTGTATCTTTTTTTCTAGTCAATTTCAGGGAAATATGTGGGTTACTTTTCTATTCCTATTCATTTTCATGAATAGGATATTGCTCTAAGTTGGTAATTTAATGTAGACCTGGCGGCTGGCCACTAAACTCCGTTTTTGAAAGGTTCCTTTGTATTTGAAGGTACATCGAAGGTTGTATAAAATATGATGTAACTCCAGAAATTTAAGTCTGTGAACAATTCAAATACAAAAGGCCTGACATAAGCCGCACTTTTTCCCATTTTGGAATACCCAAACGGCCGTCGAGTTATTAGTCCATTGCGTTACATAGGGTCATGCGAACCTCGGCTTCAGCTTCGTCTGTAGCTCGTGTATATAGTCAGAAGTCAGATAAAACGCTCTGGCTGTGGCTTCCAATAGGAACCGGTGTACAACTTAAGGGGGTCCCAATGGCTACGGCATTAAATCCCGTAGCCAGAGCCTGAAGCGCAGGTGTATTAGCCAGGGTGTAGAAACGACCTCTGAATGCCCTTCAAATATACAAGAGCAAATAATGTCTGTATCTTTCAACCACAAGAGTAATTGTAAGACAACAGATGGATGGATGGATGGAGGGGGTGTGTTTTGGCCACGAGGCCCCCTCGCCCCTGACAACTTTCCACGGGCATTTTTTTCTCCTTTATTGATTAATTCGAAGAAAAAATCTCTCCACCTTCGGGGGTAATCCAATCAAATTTACCACATTACGCAAATGTTACGCCGGTTATATCCGGTCGGCCTGGAGTAATACCTCGCGGTCCACCGCTGTCGGTCTGACGATTACAAAAATTGTTTTAAAAAATTCTTTCAAAAATGCCCAAAGCGGTACCGAAAATATTTCTGCTTTTCACACCCGGGCCTTTTCTTTCTTTCATTTCTTATTATTGGGGATTTTTAAGAGGCTGTGTTTAAGCCAATTAAAATGGCCTTGAACTTGTCATCAACAGCCGCTGGCTTGGCGTAATCAGCTTAGACCGAATACTTTGTGGCGGAGAATGGAATATGGCCTGGGTTGGAAGTGGTGGCGGGGGCTTGTGAATGGCGTACTTCTCCCCCGTGTGCTCTCGGGGGCTGTATGCCCTGCTGCCTGAATGCTAGGCATGGCCCCAGGATATTCTCTCATTAATATTATCGCCTCGCCAATTGGCGATGCTGTTAAGTCCCCAATCAATCTCGCGCTCAAACATCCCAACTACTCCACATACTCGCTAAGCTCTCCATGATGGTATTATTTCCAACTTTACAAAAGAAGGGTTTGGGTTTTTCCTTTCTCAATTTTTTCCACCTCGCTCTGGACGGAAGAAAAGAGGGAGAAAATGACACAATGGAAAACCGAGTGTCGGGAAAGCGGCTTTTGAGGAGCGATTTAAAGGCGAGGGGGGAATTTTCTTAAGCCTTGCCCGAGGGATAAAGGCATATACCGAGCCATTCTCGTCCGGCTCAAGCTCAGATCAAACTTCTGATGGCCTTGGCTTTGGTTGGTACGGAAAACTAGGCCACGTCGTCGGGGGTTTAAAGGGAGAAAAACAAACAACAAGAAGGAGGAATGAAAATTGGGGTGAGCCATGGCAAGATTGGCGACAACTGATAGGAGAACTAAGTTATCGTCTTTCCTCTGACAGTTAACCGGAAATGCCGTTTTGGCCAATTTCTTCCCGTTCCTTAGTTTCCTTTGAAGCATCAAGAAATAAACTGTTTGAGACAGAATTTCTGCTAGACAATTTGACCTTAGAGTTTACAGAATACGAGTAAACCAAACTATTGAGTCGCGAGTGCAGAAAAACACACAAAACACTATCAGGCCAAATTTCTGTTAAGAGTGTGGCGAAGCGATTTTCAATTTCATCCAAAGGAGTACACTACGGTACACACGTCATGACCAACGTTTCAAAGACGGAGAAGTCAATCAGTTGGCATGATTGTGGCATGATGTTAGGGGAAAAGACTCAAAAGAGGCATTTGGTATGTATACCACATTTGTCCACCCACACCAATCTTGTTGACATTGTGCTTTTAGCCTTGTGTGGGACTCTCCCTGGATGTATTCGAAACCCCGTTCTGAGTGACCCGCGAACAGTGTTCTCGGTGGGTGAAAAGTCAAGATGGCAGTCGCCGTATTAAAACGCTGAATGAATAGAAGGGATAACTGGTGATACGAAAATAATTGAAATCCCGGAACAGCTTTAGCAATTGGCAAAGACAAGGCTGATGAGTCCACTCTATAACCACGTACATTTTTTTTTATCATTACTGCTCCTGCACTGCATGAGTGCTTTAAATTTCATGCACAAAAAATTAACGCAAGTTCCAGCAGGGGCCGAAGTCCGCCATCTTTGTTCTTGACGTTCTGCATCTACTTCCCAATAAATGGGGAGTGAATATCTTGTTCGCCAACACTGTTCGCGTGTTGGTTCCCGTCATTGAACACGAGAACGGGGTTTCGAATACGCCCTCTGTGTCAGCACGAGACTCCTATTTAAGTTTCAACATGTTTCAAGCAATATGATGTAAGGGCGGGTCCAGTTTGGATGAAGAGGGGGAGGGGTTTAGCTGCCGATAGAGGGGTTTAGCAGGCATTTTTTGGCGGCCGACGAGGGTAATTTAGACCCCCTAAACCTCCCGTAGATCCGCCACTGTTGCGCTTTCAGTATTTGCGTCTCTGGGCTGATCCAGTCTTCCTATTAAGAATTACTCATTTCAAGTGCACCATTCTTGGTCTTCGTTACATTATGGAGTAGCAACAGCATGGTCTCGTGGTATCTGGAGATCCTGGCGTGCTTTCTAAGATACAGACCAAGTAGGTAATTCAAGGCCTTTTAGTACTTTATTTGGGTAGAACTGGGGGCGCTTTAGAGGGTATTGTGCAAAACATCCTCCTCAACCTCGTCCCAACGGCGTCGAACTGCACGCTACCACTGCCTGCTCTGACACGGCGTTTCATATAGTTGTCTTTCGGACATTGCAGTTTTCGTATGATCGACCTCATGATCAGTCTCTGCCTAAATTTCAGAACCATCTCAATAATTTCAGGTACGTCTGCAACCTTTCCATTTTCTCAACAGTGCAATAACCAGAATTTGAACCGCACTTGTTTATTTCGTGAACAATATTGTTCTAGGCCTACGCCACTTTTTATTTGTTATTCAGCACTTGTTTTCGAACGCTTGTTTTTGAGTTTCAGTCGCTGGAACCCCATAACCAGCGTAGTAAACAACCGCATAAATTGAAAAGCTACATTCCAGCTATGAATTTGTTCAGTTGCCCCCTCGTTCATTGACGACATCTTCAAACTCAAGGCCAACCATATTTTGCCTCGTCACGCGTCATGGGCAGGCGCGCAGAGTGCTCGCTATGAAAGCCCTCACATTTGCCTTTTGTTCCAAAATTGTCGCTCCGTTCAACTTGGATGGACTCTTTCCGGTAAACAGGTAGCAACCGTATCGCCCCTGCAATAACAAAATCAAAACAAGAAAAACACTCTTCATATTTGTTGGTTTCCCATCATTTGTTGGGGTTTGGGGGGGTTGGGGTTGGCTAGCTGCATGCCATTAGCCGCTTTAACGCTGTTTTTCGTGTATGTCTGGTGACTGACTGAATGATGCTTCAATAAGTCCTACAAATAATGGGCCGATACTTGGTAAATAATGACCCTGTGAAACCCAAGCTGACTCCAGAAAGCCTGATTAGCTCGGATCAAAATTGTATACAATTTTCTTTTCTTCCAACTTCTTTTGGGAAAGTTTCTTGGCAGCTTGTTATTTTTTTGTTTGTGGTGTTCGGAGCAGGTGGAGGCTGCCGCGCGGAGCTTGATGCCATTCAAGACACACGGTTGACTTATTTGATTCGGTCAAGTTTATTTCGTTCCACACACGGGCTGGCTTGACGGTCGACAACACGACAATAAAAAGGCTTCATTTCCATCCATCCACGACTAACGACGTGTTGTTTCTGTCAATATAAAATCGTTAACTTCTTTGATGCTTTTGTGAATGCTTTTGACACCTCTTTTTGGAGTGAATTTCTGTCGGAATCAATTGAGGGGGAAAACTCGGCACCCCAACCTGACTCGTTAATCGTATTCTTGTTGAGGATTTATGTGCCTAATTGTCATTCTCAGCGTATTATGAAAAGAAATAATAAAATAAAATTGAATTGAGCCTGTTGTCGAAACCAAGCGTGAAAAAAAACCTGTGAAAAAGGTTGTCTATTGGGCATTTGTATTTTCAGCTTGGAAAGTTTAGGAATGCTTAAAGACGTTGTCATGCCATAGATTTTTCATATGGCCTGATCTTGACCCTCTATGAAGAAAGCGCTCTCTACGTATTCATCTTGTTGCCCACACGCCTCGGGTTTTTTTGGGTAGAATCCAAGTACCTTTCTGTTGTTTGTTTACAAACTTGAAGCACCATTTTGAAGCGTGGCCTGTACCAATTTTTGCCCTAAGTGTGCCCTTAGCTTTAGCGTTCAAGATGGAAGAAGACTACGGCCCATCTCATGTAGGCTTTTGTCATTTATTGGTTGTACTCTAAACTAATAGTTTAGAGCCAGGCAGTTTAAAAACTTTGATTTTTGTTGTTGATTTTTTGGAAAAATGGGCCGCCTACTGCATGAATTTGCAAAAAAAAAAGGTTCAGCAAACTTAAGGCTTTGGTGTAGTAAACGAAGTCTATTTTTATAACTGGCAAACGGACACCCGGTAGTCCTATTACACGATCGATGCTAGTTGCTCCAAGTTGAAGGTCACAGTTGTCCCAATTTTAAAAAGGCTTTCAAGTTAACGTCTTTATATTTCAGCAACCTGAAGCATATAATGCATTCACGCATTGTTCAGCTTCATAGCTAAAATGCGGCTCTGGTAAATTTTTGGCAACTTCGGTTTCCGCCTTAACGATTTTGAAAAAAGAAAATTTGAAATGAATCTCCTTGTGTTTACCGACGAGCTGAGTTCGTCTGCGGGTCGCCTTCTCGCCCGGGCCTCCTCAATCGATCCGGTAAATCGCAGCCTACAAAGCTAAGTGTTATGCCTGGCCGTTGAGTAAATTTAGACTGTGTAATCTGCCGAATATAGCGGGAGCCGATCGAGCTGAATAAAATGAATTTACGCGGTAAAATGATTCTGCGGTATACAAACGATGTAACCGATCCCCGTGTGTTCTTAGCCGGTGAATGCATAACCCAAGATTTCCCTCCCAGAAAATACAGCAAAGAGGGTTGACTTTATTCTCCAAATGTCTTTCTTATTATGATTATCAAATTACTTGGAAACTATAGACTCAATGAGGTCAACCGAGCGATATTGGAGTATTTCTACGATGTATGGTTAGATTCAGTGTATTTCATTCCATGAAGGTGGTCTGTGTTTCAATAAAAATTGTTATATTTTTCAAGCTTTTTCCCCTTAACCTGGCTATGACGAAACATAGGCCTACATGCAGCTATACTATTTTTTATTATCAAATGCTATATAATGTGCAACCACTTAAATGTCTTAAACAGCTGTTTAGTCCTCGCATTATGACGAGGAAATAACATTTATATTTTGCCATTCGAGTTTTCAGGGAAAAGTCTTTATAAATTCGTCTGAAAGGCATTATTTTTGGTATGCAGTTGTTGAAATATTGAGATGGTTTCTTAAAGAGATTTCACCCTTCATTAAATCAAATCTACTCATGTTCTTCTTTTTTTCATGATGGCCTTAAGAAAAAAGGCATACGTTTCGCCATTAAAATGCAAAGAAAGTCATGCATGGTTTGCACAGTTTCAGCATGTGCGTGATTCTCCCTCCACCCCTAACAGAGTGTCCACTCGATTTAACAGAATTACAAGGCAACCGAAAAACCAATTAGCGACTTATTTCAATTTTTAACTGCCTCAATGCCAAGCTGCGATCCGGACAAATTGGGAGCGCGCGCCCCTCGAACCGAGGGGCAAATTGGATAACCGAGCGCTTATAGAGCTGTTGACATTTTAGGGAATGATTTTTATTTGTTTTTTTATTTGATACATTGCAGGTACGTGCGAGAATGGCTTGGGGCTATGACGACCGGGCGTATCGTCAATATGGACGCCAGTGGGAAGCGGTTCTTTCTCCCTCCGCACCGGGCCATCTTCCTAACCACCCCGGGGCTGGGCTACGAGCTGACGATCCTAGCCGCCGCCCTGCCCATGCAGGGGAAGGTCTTCAACTACATCATCGACAGCTTTAAGCGAGACGGCCCTAGAGGTTGGTCCTGCAGGTTTTCATTATTGGTCCCCATAACGTATGCCATCACGCACGGCCGCCAAACCACTCCCGTCGCATGATAGGGCGCAAACTCCGTTGTACACAAATAAAAGACACTGCAAGACTATAAAACATGTATCAAAATAGCTTTTCTTTAAATCAGTTATCTTTTTATTGAAAACAGAAATTACATTCAGTAAAAAGATAACGTTGCACTAAAGTTTAATCCAAGCTTTATACAATTACATTGTTATCAGTATTAATAGGGCGGGCGGTGACTTCAGATCAAACAGCCAATGAGCTATTTAGGTTTGGAAATCACTGATTGGAAATCAGGCTTGTATGAGTTTGTGCAGATGGCGTTGTGTAGCCAACAGTGTCTGATTCAACGACCTCTATACTAATTAAACTGACTACTGCATGTTAATTGGCCAGTGCGACTTGAAGCAACTGATCCTCCATCTTGGATCCACAAACATCTATGCCTAGATCTGTATAGTTGAGTTTGTCCCCCACTTAAAACAATTCCCAAACCCCCCTATATAATAAATTGTTCTCTTGATGTTGGCCAGTCCTAGGAATGGACTGCTCTCAAAAGCCAGCCAGAAAAAAAAACTATTCTTAGTTTCGCCGCCTTAACTCTTGAGAAAAAAATCCAAATACCAACTTTACTGCGCGTTCGTCATAGGTGCCCCAATATGGCGGACTCTGCTTTAATACGTTGACTTAAAAAAAAAAAAACAATATCAGCCAGTCAAGTTAGTTTAGAGGTCAGTGGTCTGATAATCAAGCTACCTTGAGACGGCTGGACATAATGTTAAATGACCGAAATAAAGAGTGAACGCAGACGTACGTTTTAGGTTTGCGAAGCATCAAAAGCTCTTGTTCTAGCTCATTAAACGCAGGATTCTGCATTATGAGCTTTGATAACTCCAGTACGATTAGGATCTTGGCGATATGTACTAAAATCGCGGAAGATAAAATCGATTGGCTAAGAGAAATTCAATGAAATGTTCAATACATGTATTGATTATTAAATTTCGTATTAAATTAATGGGCCACTCTATTGCGGCGCGCGTTCGCGCGCTTTTTGTTACATGTATAGATGGTTCCGTTATCAATTACAGGGACAATGAAGAAACTACTTCAGTGTAACGTGATTGTTAGATTTCAAAAACTGTAGTCTGTTCAGGTTGACTAGAAAAAAGTTAACATGACTAGATTTGTATTGTCAGTTGAACTCAACCAAAAGTATTCAAAAATAGCATTTTTAGGCACGATTTTGGCTGACAAATCTACGGCGAATGGACACTACTCGAAAGCTACAACGATCGGCGGATGTTATCCGTAACAACAAGAGATTTCCTGTCAGCTCTCGAGTACGAAAGAACCCCGGTCTGTATTGAATGTTTTGTTGTAAGAGAAGGTTTGGTGACGTTTTTCTGTCTTTATTTTATCATTTATAGGTATTTCCTACGAGCATTTCGGTGACTTTCATCGCTTTATGAACGCCTGCTCGTTGATATGGTGGGATCGCCATCTTATCTCCACATTTATCCCAACAATACCAGGACTCAAAGACATGCTAGGTGAGGCAGTAATGATATGAGGACAGGTGTTTTAGATAACATTCCAAATTGACCTTAAAACTATAACGCTTTTCAGTCTTATCCGCTCCGTTCACAAGTACCCCCTCACCTGCAAAGAAAGCACAGTTGGGGGTGACCGACCGACGCCATCTTGCCTGACTGCAATTTTGCCGCGACGCGCGGCCGCACCATGTACCACTGCGCGTACATAGTAGAAGTCCCCTGTGTACGTGCGCGTCACACACAAGGAACGGTGCGCGTCAACCAGCTAAACGTCCCGCCCATGGGACGTCGTTGCTAGGTAAAAGAGCGCCCTTTTTTTTGGCGCACGGAGCCCATAGAGTCCAGCTATATTTGTCCCAACCAACGGCCCCTTCCTGCATGTCAGTCAAACAGTGCGCATCGACCAATTAGATCACGACATTTGGTCAGGTGACCGTAGAAGCTCGGTGTACCTCGGTCACAAGCACAAAATAATGTTCACATACCAGGGGTGGGCGGGGCTTACTTGGCCAAATCCGGAACAGTCCATTTAGTCACAAGCTATACTCGAATGAAGTCTCCAGCTACTCAAGTGAACTCAGATAACTATTCAAAAGACGAGTGAGTAGGGCCATACTCGAGTAACTAAAATGACAGAGGCATCATTGTTCAATCCCTGCTTCGACGTTGCGACTGACTTGTGATTGACTTGCAATATGACTTGTGATTGACTTGCTATATGACTTGTAATGAATTTGTGATTTAACTTGATGTACTAATGTATTCGACGACAATTCTGCCAAAATAATGTCATTTTCTCGTACTTAATTGTTTGAATTTTTTTTCTATGTCTTCAGAGGCGGGTATATCAGTGCTGGACTTGGGCTGCGGCGAGGGCGGCGCCAGTTTGATCCTTGGCGAGGCGTTCCCACAGAGCTCGATCCTAGGCGTAGACATCTGCAGCCACGCCGTGCAAGAAGCCAGCAAGGCGGCCGCCGATCGGCAGCTGGCCAACAACGTTCGCTTTATGGAGCTGGACGGGCACGACATCCCAGACGACTGGGCCGGGAGGTTCAAATACGTCCTAGCCTGGGACTCCATCCACGACATGGCCAATCCTGGGAAGATCCTTGAGCGGGTCCGTAAGATCCTCGCTCCCGGCGGCATCATGTCCGTCTTAGAAGTCAACGCTCGCTCTGAGATAGCCGACAACATGAACATGCCCTTCGCTTCCACCTTCTACACCAACAGCATGTTCCACTGCATGTCGGTGCAGCTGCACGCCGGCGGTGAGGGGCTGGGTAACATGTGGGGCCGCGAGAGGGCGGAAGAGACGCTACGGAGCGGAGGGTTCAAAGTTGAGACCTTCCCATCACCTTTTGAAGGCTCGTTCAACTGTCATTTCTTATGTAGACTAGACAGTGAATGACCGGTGGGCTAGGCCTGATTGGTTTATTTTAAAAGGTGGGGAAGTATGCAATATACACCGTGAAATTATACAGCAAGGAAAAAATAAAGCTAATCGATATGTTTTATTGTAGAGAGGTTTATTGGGTGTATAGAAGCCGTAACATTTTGGGAATAAGCCGAATCTACAAGTGTCTCCAACTACAGATGGCTAAAACTTGTGATAATTATGGGAGCATGATCAGAAAGCGTACTAAAGAAATTGAAAAATTTCCTGTTCTGATGAAGTATCTTTTATTAAAAAAGAAAATCTTTATACCGTACCATTTTTACAACATGTAACCACAACGGATGTGAACTACCGGAATAGTACATTTTCATTTCATATTAATTGCTTGAAATTGCAGTTTGAAATCTCTGTTTCATATCATCCCCCTGAAACTATCTGCAGTTTTTTTCAGGATGTGAAATCGTCAATCTCGTAGAGTACTTGCGCAGATGGAAAACCGAACTGGCTTAGGTTACGGTGAAACTTCAGAACACTTTTTGCCTTTGAAAATTATTCGGCTAGAAACGAAACGACAGACCGTCTATCTATATAGCGAATTTTATTACTGTAGTCGTAGTCTGAAGCACTTATTTTATTTGGTAGGCCTTCGTATTGAAACAAAGACATTGACATAATGAAGAACCGCCAACGTAGGGCTGGATAGCTAGCTCAGTTGGTAGAGCACAGGAATTTTGCAATCCGGGAGTAGCTGGTTCAAACCCCGCTCCAGTCGATGTCTTTGTTCAATTGTCTAAGGATTGAAATTTGAATGAACAAATTCACAACTGAAGTTACGGTAACTTGCGGGTTCTATCGCACATATCATGAAACATATTCAGTGCATTCTGGGCTGACAGTTGGTTTGTGAGCAGGTAATTGATTGTTAATGATTCAAATTTTACGTAATGAATTTATTAGTGAAAATGTTCAGGTTGTGTCAGTTTTTACCAAGTTGAACGCGATATTCTCCTCACAAGGCGCACGATTTAAACGCCGTTAAATATTTATAAGACAGGGGCGGATCCATGCAGCTTGTACTCGGGGTGTTAGCCCCCCCCCCTCCCGTAGATCCGTCACTGGAGTATGATTGTTTATTTCTAATGGAACCAAGGTATTCTCATAAGCAACTTGCTTATCCATTGCGCTATGCCAGTGTGAAATGTTCACCTTATTAAATGGATTTTGAAAAATACATGACTCCGAAGACTCAGGTGTAGATACAAAAAAAACCCACAATCCACAATGTCAGCCCAGGTTGGATTCGAACTTGGGCCACAAAGAGAAGGCAAGAAAAACACTATACTATATCCTTCTGATTCCTAGACGGGCAGACTCATTGACACAGAATACGGGTCAGACTCGGGTACCGGTACGATTCGGGAATGAATTCGAATTATAGTAAATTATTGTACATAACTATCAAAGCCAAAAAGTAGGCAGCGTTATCTTCTAGAATAGTGGGCACAGAGAACGTTTGGTCGCAGAATCTCTTAAGGACGTATTCCGATAAATGAACCTTCTCAAGTTGTGTCGACAAGTTGGTTTGTCGCTCGTCAGCCAACATACAAAGCTTCAATCTCGATTATAATATTGCTTTTCTGTGAAAAGTGTGAAACTCTTTATGTATAATTATTTTATGACATTGACAAAAAGCGCTGGCTTTCGAACCGTTTTGTTTCTCTTCTAGCACTGTTACAAATAATGGTTACTTCACTGGTTACTTAACTCCGTTTCCTTTTTATTATCATTTTATTTTATTATTATTATACATTTCTGGCAGACTGGCACTAAAACCAAGAAATCCTCAAAAGCCCCATATAGGCACTGTAGCTCGCAAAGCCTGAAGAAACCTGTAGAGAGGAGACAAGGAGAAGCAATTACAGTTTTAGAGGTGGGAGGAAAACCCCAGAAGAGTATTCTGGGGGAAACCCACGGAATCAGGTAGGGACTGAAAACCCAATCCACATGTGGACCAGAGCAGGAATCGAACCCGGGCCATAGAGGTGGAAGGCGAGGACAGTAACTACTGCGCCAACCTGACTTGATCAGGTTGTTTGACGTGACCAACTGACTCCTCTGTATTTTTGTTCCTGTAAATAAACCATATATCAGTTGGGTCTTGTTCCCGTCGTGCACTCCTAGTGAAACTGTGTCCAATGTTATGAATTAATGAATATACCAAGCAATATTCAGGTTTTTTAGTTTAACATACACAATAGTAAAACAGCTCACAAGCAATGTACTGTACCATCAGGCAATTAATTGCAACATGACTTTTCTTTTACGCGGGTTTCAGCTCATTGCATCGCAGTGGAGTTTAGCTTGGGTGAACCATGGACGAATACGGCTATTGCAGCCGATACTGACGCGGCCTAAAATTAAGCCTGCCAGTGTAAACGTTTCTGTTAAATAATTTCATCAATTTTTGAATAACCCAATGCTACATGTTTGATCCGAGTACAATCCGAGTAGCTCGTTCTCTTGAAGCAAAGAAAATTTAAACATTAGGGTACTCGCCTCTCCATGGTAAGAGATGGTTTATAACTTCGCACTTTTTTTTATCTTTCTTACTCTTTGTTGCATGAGCTAAATCGTGTGTGCTCCTGGAATGTTAGGTCTAAACTGACTGGAAACGTATAAGTGTAAGGCATATCTTTTTTAAGATCTGTAAAAAGTTGGTGGCGAAATAATTCCGTGGTTTGTGGTTTTTTAACAAAACAAAATGGTAGGCATAGTTTGTAAAGTTGTACATGTGGATTTTAGTTTGCAATGTTTCTGCTGTTATTTCGTTTTGTTCGTGAACGAGGCTGGATCAATGTACATAGTGGAAGGACCATTTCTATTATAATAACTATTATTATGCCATAGTGTGAATAGAATACGTTTGAACATTTTCTTTTTCTTTTGGAAAGTACTATTGGCGTTGTATTTAATAAAATGACTTGAAACATGATTATAGGCTGTTTTTGTGTTATTGTCATGGGAAAATTGTCTCCGACGTTACACTATCGATGGAAAACATCGTCGGATTTCTGAATTTCTAATGTTTATGAACAGAAACGAATATGAAATCGCCAGGCTCACAGGCAGAACACGAACAAAACACACAAAGAATTGATCTTTTTTTGCAACTTCAGTTCCGATTGCTATGGCGTACGTTTGATTCGGTGACTAGGAGAAAGTTGATGAAAATGAGGAGGGAAATACTTAAATTTTGTGAGTGGAGGAATTTCGCATTATATTTTTATCATATAAAATCAGGATACATGCTCCTGCTTTAATTGTCGTAATTTCATTGTCAGTGAAGACTGAAGTAGGCCTATAAGTAGGATTCCCAAGTCACCCTGAATGTTTCTATTGGTCTATGCCCCCTCCCAGTCCCCCCATCAAAACCCTCATGTTACTTAAGTAAGAATCCCCACCCAACCCTCACTTCTCATCGCCTATCATATGACTTTCGAAAATTGTCACAACTTTTTACCACCTGCCAGAGGCGTAAATCCCGGGGGGTGGGGGTATATATGCCCCTCACTTTTTGACCGTAGGGGGGGGGGGGTGGGATATTGAATTATCCCCCCACTTTTTCGTGGTGAGAAAAAAATTCGGATTTTGAGGTATTTTCCGAACATCCCAACAGCCAAAATGTATTCCACTGAGAAAGTGGAGAAACAAAGTACAACTTAGCTTTTTAAATGCGCTTTTTTTGATGTAAGCGCAAGTATACAAATTGGTATACAACTATATCCTGAAGAGCGCCCCCAGCCGCTTTTGTAATTTTTACGGCGGGGCAATTTTTTGGATTTTTGTCACCCCATCCCCCACTCGCTGGCACAGATTTATACGCCACTGCCACCTATACACTCGACGAAATTGTGTCCCCGAAAGGCACAATTCATGTGTCCGTCTGTGAGTGTACGGCATGAAGAGCGCCACCTATATTCAGAAAGTTCCTGTAGTCGTTCGTTTTGAACAGCGCACCCTTTAGGAAGAGGGTCCATATGGTCGCCCCCCTCATTGATTTGAAAGAGACCGGATGACCAAAAAAATCCTGACTAGTTTTTTTGCATGGATTGTCGGTCGGAATCAGCCCCCCCCCCCATTCAATTCAATTCAAATCAATTCCAAACTTATTTTCACATTGACATCCAGTTCCTTTACATGTATGTATAAAATAAAACAAAAATATGAGTATATATAAAAAACATTCTTCACAAGCGATATGTAGTTGGTGTAAACATTAAACGATGTCGACATGAAGGAAAGAGGCGAAGCACTGCTTTTGCACCTTACGAAAAAAACTAAAACAACTACACACGGACGAAGACTGCATACAACAATAGCTTAATGATACTCCTGTTTGTTTGTTTGTCTGTCATTGTCCTTAGTTCGTACTTAATTGTCCGTCAGTCTGTAAGTGTCCAACGGGTCAGGGAACAAAAGCGATCGCTTCACCCTATCCCCATGTTGTTATGTGGGTTATGTATATATTTTCATTATGTTAATAACGGTGTTGTGTAAAATTACTTCGTATTATATTTTGTATGCTTAAATGTTAACACAACGATTTAATATTTCTAGTGACATAACAACGTTGAAATAAATGTTCAGCAATCAAGGTTTGGCCGTATAGGCCTTCCTTTGGTAAAAAAAGAAAAACGACTGGACTCGACAATAGCTTTAAGAGCGAGACCCGTCTAGCGACGCTTGATTTTATCAACACAAACAAACAAACAATCAGCGATTCATTTACCCTCAGCAAAAAATAAAATGTGAAATTCTGCATGATCAAAGCGAACAATCTGTCTCAAATAAGCCCTCAATCAACAATTACAGTTTCAAACGCAGAGATATCTGCGGCCGCGCCCACCATCGCGCTTTGAAAAGCTTTTGTTTGACGATACCAAGACAATAGAGGGCGCTATAATAACATGCTACGCGTAAAGTAAATTTAGTACACGGAAGTACGGTACCGCGCAGCAGCATGCAGAGCCGCAAGTTGGTTGAGGAAGTTGGAGGCATATATGCATCAACATGTATGAAGCTCAATTCTGTTGTACAACCATGCACGTTTCAATGGGGATGTGGATGGTTCCCGTTATACGTAAGGGAGACTTAATACAAATAATACACTGCAACCAGCGAACATTTTTTGGGGGGCGGTCGTTAAAAGCTAGCCTTCCGTACGAGCCGTTCTGCATCTGTGCGGTAAATGTATGGGCGGAGCATGGGGCGGAGCTTATTTGCAGGTCAGTGCAGCTAGTACAGTTCAACAATACACAAGTACATGTATGTAAGCCTGCAATGTACATTTGTACATGTACAGTAATGTACAAATGTGTACATGTACATGTAGATGTACATGTGTACGCACGTAGGCCTACACACAAATTGAAAGATGTCTGCCAGCAGAAGTGCAGTAAATGAAAAGGCACGAGTAAAATATTCTGAACAGTGGCATGATTTCAACCTTCGAAGCCGACGGTTTAACGAAAACATTACCGCTGATTTAGCAGCTTTACCGAAACTAAAGAAGCCGCGCCAGCAGCGGGATGAACCGTGTACATCTACAGCCAACAGAACTGGCACAAGTCATGGAAGTAGGCATGTTCCGGGTGTTACCGTGACCGGACGTGAAGATGAATGTTTACCCAGGCAGGCAGGTACATGCAGGCAGGCTTAAGTCGGAATTGTGCTGATCCAGATTTTCAGAAAAACTTTTTTGGGAAAAAAAAATCGTCTTTACTATTTTGCATCCAGTGGCGTAGCCAGAAATTTTTCCAGGGGGACTGGGGGCTGAAACATTTCATGGGGGGGGGGGTGTCACTGTCATGTAGTACTAGTAGATCAATGATAATTTTTTTAGAAACTCAAAATCTCAGATGGGGGGGGGGGGGGGACAAGGTTTCATGGGGGTGCTGTTAGTGTTACCTATTATCATCAACCATGTCAACCATCATGACCATATGCAAGGGCCTAGGCTTCGTAGTCGTACTTTGTATAGTCAAAGAATTATAACTTATATCATTAATGATACTCGCTGGGATATTTTGGTCAATGTTTGAATGTCAGACAAGTCGACAGTTTAGACAACTCGAGTCGGGACAACTCGACCGTTGAGACTGCTCGACTTTATGAAAAAGTATAGGCCTACACGTGGAGCGGAAACAGTTGCATGGCAGGACCGGTCTCGGGCGTGGCGTGGGCATACTCGATGCACAAATGGCGCTCCAATCCGGTGGCTGTCGCGTCGGGCTGACGAACACCGGGCCCCTGCCCGGCCCGGAACACAGGCAAGCTGGGGCAAGTGGGCGCAAGTGGGCGCACAGGCCCGGCACAAAGGATGTCACCGTGCACGTACGGCCAAGTTGACCGACCAGGGATGGGATAAGTGGGCGCACAGGGCTGTCATTGTGAACGGTACGGACAAGTTGACTGGCAAGTGGGCTAACAGGCTCGGCACAAACGATGCCATCACCGTGCACGGCAGGCCACGTTGACTGGAAGTTGGCACACACGCCCCAAAAAAACTAACGATGCACACGGACAATCACGATGCGCTATATCGGCTCTGTTATCTGCAACAAAGAAAAAAAAAACTCATGTGTCATGACTGTCATCACTCCCCAACAGCAATCAGCCGCTGTCAAAATCCCCGGTACTAAGCCCAAAAACATGCAGGGCACCTTGTCTCAACGGTCGACTTGTCTTTCCATTTATCGCACCCATGGGTCGAGTTGTCTCAACGGTCCAGTTGTCTCAACGGTTGACTTGTCCTGAGTCGAATTGTCTCAACGGCCGACTTGTCTGACCCCCAATATTTTTTCCAGCATTTTCCCAATTGATCATCTGCTTGAGGGTGGGCAGGGACTTTTGCCTCCCGCCACCCATTAAATTAACAACAATAATTGATTTTGTTCCACTTGTTTTTTATCTCCTTTCTTTTTTAGAATTATTTATTATATTTTTGCTGGGGGGGGAGCGCCCCTTTGCTCCCCTTGCAACGCCCATAAACCATACACAATGCTTCATATGTAGAGTAATCATAAACCATACACATGGCTTTATATGTAGAGTCATCATCAACCATACACAAGGCTTCATATGTAGAGTCATCATCAACCACACACAAGGCTTCATATGTAGAGTCATCATAAACCATACACATGGCTTTATATGTAGTCATATCAACCATACACAAGGCTTCATATGTAGAGTCATCATCAACCATACACAAGGCTTCATATGTAGAGTCATCATCAACCACACACAAGGCTTCATATGTAGAGTCATCATCAACCACACACAAGGCTTCATATGTAGAGTCATCATCAACCACACACATGGCTTCATATGTAGAGTCATCATCAACCACACACAAGGCTTCATGTGTAGAGTCATCATCAACCATACACAAGGCTTCATGTGTAGGGTCATCATCAACCACACACAAGGCTTCATATGTAGAGTCATCATCAACCACACACAAGACTTCATGTGTAGAGTCATCATCAACCATACACAAGGCTTCATGTGTAGGGTCATCATCAACCATACACAAGGCTTCATGTGTAGAGTCATCATCAACCACACACAAGGCTTCATGGGTAGAGTCATTATCAACCATACACAAGGCTTCATGTGTAGGGTCATCATCAACCACACACAAGGCTTCATGTGTAGAGTCATCATCAACCACACACAAGGCTTCATGTGTAGAGTCATCATCAACCACACACAAGGCTTCATGTGTAGAGTCATCATCAACCACACACAAGGCTTCATGTGTAGAGTCATCATCAACCATACACAAGGCTTCATGTGTAGGGTCATCATCAACCATACACAAGGCTTCATGTGTAGAGTCATCATCAACCACACACAAGGCTTCATGTGTAGAGTCATCATCAACCATACACAAGGCTTCATGTGTAGAGTCATCATCAACCATACACAAGGCTTCATGTGTAGAGTCATCAACCACACACAAGGCTTCATGTGTAGAGTCATCATCAACCATACACAAGGCTTCATGTGTAGAGTCATCATCAACCACACACAAGGCTTCATGTGTAGAGTCATCATCAACCACACACAAGGCTTCATATGTAGAGTCATCATCAACCACACACAAGGCTTCATGTGTAGAGTCATCATCAACCACACACAAGGCTTCATGTGTAGAGTCATCATCAACCACACACATGGCTTCATATGTAGAGTCATCATCAACCACACACAAGGCTTCATGTGTAGAGTCATCATCAACCATACACAAGGCTTCATGTGTAGGGTCATCATCAACCACACACAAGGCTTCATGTGTAGAGTCATCATCAACCATACACAAGGCTTCATGTGTAGAGTCATCATCAACCATACACAAGGCTTCATGTGTAGGGTCATCATCAACCACACACAAGGCTTCATATGTAGAGTCATCATCAACCACACACATGGCTTTATATGTAGTCATCATTAACCACACACAAGGCTTCATGTGTAGAGTCATCATCAACCACACACAAGGCTTCATGTGTAGAGTCATCATCAACCACACACAAGGCTTCATGTGTAGAGTCATCATCAACCACACACAAGGCTTCATGTGTAGAGTCATCATCAACCACACACAAGGCTTCATGTGTAGAGTCATCATCAACCATACACAAGGCTTCATGTGTAGAGTCATCATCAACCATACACAAGGCTTCATGTGTAGGGTCATCATCAACCACACACATGGCTTCATGTGTAGAGTCATCATCAACCATACACATGGCTTCATATGTAGAGTCATCATCAACCACACACATGGCTTTATATGTAGAGTCATCATCAACCATACACATGGCTTTATATGTAGAGTCATCATCAACCACACACATGGCTTCATATGTAGAGTCATCATCAACCACACACAAGGCTTCATGTGTAGAGTCATCATCAACCACACACAAGGCTTCATGTGTAGAGTCATCATCAACCACACACAAGGCTTCATATGTAGAGTCATCATCAACCACACACAAGGCTTCATGTGTAGGGTCATCATCAACCATACACAAGGCTTCATGTGTAGGGTCATCATCAACCATACACAAGGCTTCATGTGTAGAGTCATCATCAACCATACACATGGCTTCATATGTAGAGTCATCATCAACCACACACATGGCTTTATATGTAGAGTCATCATCAACCATACACATGGCTTTATATGTAGAGTCATCATCAACCACACACATGGCTTCATATGTAGAGTCATCATCAACCACACACAAGGCTTCATGTGTAGAGTCATCATCAACCACACACAAGGCTTCATGTGTAGAGTCATCATCAACCACACACAAGGCTTCATATGTAGAGTCATCATCAACCACACACAAGGCTTCATGTGTAGGGTCATCATCAACCATACACAAGGCTTCATGTGTAGAGTCATCATCAACCATACACAAGGCTTCATGTGTAGAGTCATCATCAACCACACACAAGGCTTCATGTGTAGAGTCATCATCAACCACACACAAGGCTTCATGTGTAGAGTCATCATCAACCACACACAAGGCTTCATGTGTAGAGTCATCATCAACCATACACAAGGCTTCATGTGTAGGGTCATCATCAACCACACACATGGCTTCATGTGTAGAGTCATCATCAACCATACACATGGCTTCATATGTAGAGTCATCATCAACCACACACATGGCTTTATATGTAGAGTCATCATCAACCATACACATGGCTTTATATGTAGAGTCATCATCAACCACACACATGGCTTCATATGTAGAGTCATCATCAACCACACACAAGGCTTCATGTGTAGAGTCATCATCAACCACACACAAGGCTTCATGTGTAGAGTCATCATCAACCACACACAAGGCTTCATATGTAGAGTCATCATCAACCACACACAAGGCTTCATGTGTAGGGTCATCATCAACCATACACAAGGCTTCATGTGTAGAGTCATCATCAACCATACACAAGGCTTCATGTGTAGAGTCATCATCAACCACACACAAGGCTTCATGTGTAGAGTCATCATCAACCATACACAAGGCTTCATGTGTAGGGTCATCATCAACCACACACAAGGCTTCATGTGTAGAGTCATCATCAACCACACACAAGGCTTCATGTGTAGAGTCATCATCAACCATACACAAGGCTTCATGTGTAGAGTCATCATCAACCACACACATGGCTTCATGTGTAGGGTCATCATCAACCACACACAAGGCTTCATGTGTAGGGTCATCATCAACCACACACAAGGCTTCATGTGTAGAGTCATCATCAACCATACACAAGGCTTCATGTGTAGGGTCATCATCAACCATACACAAGGCTTCATGTGTAGGGTCATCATCAACCACACACAAGGCTTCATATGTAGAGTCATCATCAACCACACACATGGCTTTATATGTAGTCATCATCAACCACACACAAGGCTTCATGTGTAGGGTCATCATCAACCACACACAAGGCTTCATGTGTAGAGTCATCATCAACCACACGCAAGGCTTCATGTGTAGGGTCATCATCAACCACACACAAGGCTTCATATGTAGAGTCATCATCAACCACACACATGGCTTTATATGTAGTCATCATCAACCACACACAAGGCTTCATGTGTAGAGTAATCATCAACCACACACAAGGCTTCATGTGTAGAGTCATCATCAACCACACACAAGGCTTCATATGTAGAGTCATCATCAACCACACACATGGCTTTATATGTAGTCATCATCAACCACACACAAGGCTTCATGTGTAGGGTCATCATCAACCACACACAAGGCTTCATGTGTAGGGTCATCATCAACCACACACAAGGCTTCATGTGTAGAGTCATCATCAACCACACACAAGGCTTCATATGTAGGGTCATCATCAACCATACACAAGGCTTCATGTGTAGAGTCATCATCAACCACACACAAGGCTTCATGTGTAGAGTAATCATCAACCTCAACCATACACATGGCTTCATAGTGATATAGAGTTCAACCATAAAGAAGGCTTCATATACTGTACAAATATCATCAAGCATAAACTTGTCATCAACCGTACACAAACATATATGTAGAGTTTTCATCAGCCGTGCATAATTTGTTGCTTGTTTTATCCCCTTATCTGCTAGATTATGTACAGGAAGAACTGCCACTGTTAGAGAGCAATGATGTCTATTTTCAGCTCTTACTGGAGAAAAACTGTATATCGCCATGTGATGAACGATTCACCGTGTTTGTTCTGAATGATTTTGATACCAAAAGCAGCCAAATTAAGGTATTTTTGGTTTTAGACTTTGAGAATTTGTTGACATGTGCTTTTAGATGAGTATTTGCATTAGGCATATTTTGATGTCTATTTCAGGTTAATGGGAAAATACAACATTTGCAAACATCAAAAAATCAAACTACCAAATCTTTTTGAAATACCTTGCTCCTGTAAAATCATGGCACCTGGTATACTGTCATTTTCAAGAAAAGTGGTATTTTTGTATCCATTTCCAATGCTGGTCGGCACTAGCGTTGGAAAAAAACTGGCTTTTTTTTCAAATACTGGCCCCAATTGACCATCGCACTTGTTTGCATCGATTACACACCTATGAACGGGTACAAGCCAGCTAGACTGGTTCCCTGACCTTACAATTCCCCAATGTATGTAAAGTGCTCTGTTTCTTTTTATATGGAGTCAGGGAACCAGACAACAGGAAAATGATTGTTTTTCTTGGTTTTTATAGCATTTTCGAACCCAAAACCTCAAAAAAGTCAGTGTAACTATAATTGCCATATACGTGTATTTCCAACCCCTAATTCCATCCATTTCTGAAAATTACAGCAAAAGCAAATGATGTATATTCCCTTTAATCAAATCAGGTTTTCTTTTGCCATTCACCGACGTACGGTATATACCCTATAAACTCAGTGTGTTACCTCCCGAGTGAAAGTTTGAAAAAAATCACTCGGGTGGGACTCGAACCCACCACCTCCTGCTTTCCAGTGCTGTTGCTAACCACTTGGCCACCGAGCTTTTGGGATCAGTTGGCTGGTTAAAATCTGATGTACATCACAGCAATAGTTACTGTATTAATAGCTATTCAATGGATGGAATTTTTGTGCCAAGCTGATAACACACTGAGTATACAGATCGGTGAATAGCAAAACTTTTTTTTGATTTACATTACCCCGACGCAAAATTTCCATCTTATGGATATTTGAGGTTATGCAATGTTTTATTTCATGTGCATGGTTCTCAAGTTTACCTTTGTTCAACAATCTGTCAACTATTGTTATTGTCTATTGTTATTGCATGGTCACTATGTATGTAATTGCGGTAATTGCAAATATAGTTGAGACAGTCGTAATTGGGACGATCCCAGTAGTAGTTAGAATGAAACCCACTGTATGTGCTTATGATTGGTTCATTCCAGTTGTAGATTGGAGTGTCCCAAGGACAATGCCGATGATTTCTTTATCATTGTGTTAGTCATAGAAATGGTGCATGCTTTATTTACATATTTTTTAAAGAATGGCCTGTGCATAAATTTCTTGCCCAAAACATTTACTTCCAAAGTTTTATTCAGAACCTCCCAAACACCACATTTATAGATGATAATTAAGGGAAATGTATATATCTGATTAACAGGCCAATAGTTTTGTTATGGTGACAAGAAAGGCAATGTGTTTCAAAGGAGTTTGGGACTGGGCGTATCAGTGTTCCTGTAACCCCGCAAGAAGTCAGGTTTTTCGGTCAGCCTCTGTGTATGTACACCAACCGACTGATGGTAAGATTTTTTTCAATTCTTGCAGGTCCAGTTAAAAATAAAGTGACCTGTATTTAAAATAAAATCTTTGAAAAAAAAATGAAATTTGATACATCAATGAATATTTTACGTACGATATTGAAAGAAGATGTTCTTCCACACTGAAATTGATCCTTCCTATCACCATCAGTAGTATGCATGTGTAAACTATTGAAAAGGTTGCAGACAGTCAGCATTTGCATCTACTTCCCCAGCCACACTTTAACACATACAGGCTAGTTATGAACAGTCAGATTGTGTGTCAAGTCAGTAACTGTGACTATATGTAGTCAACAAACTCAGTCAACAGACGATGAACATGACAAAGCAGGCAATTTGTGATCATAGCTGGCTGATCGATCACCATCAGTCGAGCAAAGTTGCAATTGCTTATCAGCCAGTCATTCTTGATTTATATACGGCAGGATTTGTTCACTGTTGACAACAGTCACTTGACAGAATTTGACTCGATTTTGTGTATCATTATGCCAGATTCGTTTTCCGGGTGTAGTATGACTGTGAGAGAAATAGGTGTTTAATGCTGATTGTGTATATTTTAAAAAAATTATTTATGTCCTGATTGTTGTGTCTGTTCATAGCGGTATATTTAGTATTTTCTCTCTTACAGATATTTTAAGAGATTTTCCAGATTGCTTACATACTGTTGGACTGAAGCGTATTCTGGTTGATTTTGACAATCAAGCTGCAATTAGTGCTGCCACTTTCAGTCAAGGTAAATATGTGAAATAAAAGTTGAGTATTAACTTTTAGCACTTTCCTTTAATTAGAATTACAACTTGCCTCATTATCTTTGCTCTGAAGTTTTTCCATTATTAACAAATGGCCGACTCAACCAATTCAACACTTTCCTGCGAGTACTTTGGAAAAAAAATTATTTTCTGTTGCGAGCCACTTTCCTGTTGGAAAGAAGAATTGACCCATTAAATGGTAAGTAGTTTCATGTGAGTACCTTGTTGCTCGTTTCCTGCTCAGTGTTAATGCACTTTTTGTTTCTATTTTAGATCATAGTTATTCTGCTGTGTCGGCTGCGGACATGGTAGGTCATTTTTGTGAAATCATACTTTTCCTCTAAAGTTTGACCATTCCGTCAAAAGTCTATTACTGCATATAAGCTTATTGAACCAAACCATTAAAAAATATCAATTCTGACTCGCTTTGACTTTTTAATTGTGAATGTAGCTTGTGTTCAAAATAATTCTGTGCCAGAACAGTTTGAAGGTGACTGTAGTGGTTAGTGGTGTTTGCTGATGACAGCGTTTGCCTGGGACTTGGGTCTAGTAAGTGGCATGATCCCCTGCTAATTTTACACCCTACGTTGTACACTGTTCTAGCACACCATAAGTTTCTAATCTTGCCACATATTTTGCTCCTGTTACGAGTTGTACATATGGAAAGCATTTGCAGTTGATGTCATTGTTATTTCTTATATCATCACGATAAAGGTCAGTCTTTGCAAAATATTGAAAATACATGAATCTAGGACTGATGAGAAATATTGCTAATTTTGTCAGGAAATACTTCCGATTTTTTGTTGGCTCTCCATAACCTGTGTCCCCTAGTGGTGAAGTGGCGTCACAATACTACTTGTTTTTCCCCATAATTGCAGCCATTCATATTGCTAGTAATTTTGAGCTTCAGTGTTGCTTGATGGTTTTACTTTAAGCCTATTCTTGTACCCATGGTTGCACAACTGCAGTTGTGATACAAAAAAAAAAGGTTTACTAAAATAATTATTAAGCCTTATGTGCAAAGACAGAGTAATATTTGTGTGTTTTGTTTCTTTCCAATTTCTCAGGAACAGATGCCTCCAGATCACTGCCATGACATTTGGCCTGTCTCTGGCAACCCTGATGAAGTGATCATTTTAACAGAGACTTCGTTTGCAGTTCTGAGTAGTTCAGGCAGTGACATCAAATGCTTATCATGTTGGAGTGTTCACTGCCAACATGTGGCCAAACTTGCAAAGGTGTGTAACTAACCATCCTAAGGTGAAGTTGATTGCTTATGCATTCTTTTGCATACTTCTTACTATTTGTGTACCCGTTTACAACTTTTCTTCGGATCATCTAATATCCTCTGTTTTTGATACTTCCCATTGTGCCATTAAAAATAGAATAACACTGTGCAGAGTCTTGGTAAAATCAGATTTTTTTCCAGTGACTTCCAAAATGCATGCCTGTGATACATGACTGGAATTTAATTATAAATAAGTAAAGATATTTATAAACCTGTAGTCTACATAAAAAATAGAAAGAGATGAGAAACATTTCTTGGCTCTGGTTTTAAAAAGGCTATTTTATCGAACATAAATGTAGATAGATAGATACAAAGATATTTTTTACCGCGTGGTTGTAATTGTTAAAATAGAATGATTAAATAGATTTCTTCAAATTCAGGAGATTTTGCTCATTTCACTCCTTCTCATGTAGGTTGAGGTTGTCTTTTATATTCCTTCTTTCTCCACTTGGTTACAGGTGTTGAAGGAGGATGCTAATTTGCCCCCATTTCTGGCCCATCTGGAAGTGCGAATGTCACCATCCAACGGAAGAAAACAACAAAAAATGTTGCCCACATCTTGGAGAAAGATTCCATTCAAGCTGACATCACAACTCAGCAGATGCATTAGTCAGCCAGTAGACCAACGGATGTGTGTTTCAGAAGGCGTGTTGCAGTTGAAGCCATCAGATGAGGGCAGCTGTGATATATGTGGGGAATCCTGGAGCATTGATCTGGTTCTGAAGGGACAATACCCTGTATTTGCACTGAATCAAATTTTCACAGCCTCAGGTAAGTACTTTAAAAACTGTGGAGGCAGTTAATTGTCTGTTTAACCCGAAAAAGGTCAAATGAGGGTCAGGAGAATTTACCTCTGTACTTTATACTGCACATGACACCGGTATTTTGGGGGAATTTTTTTCTCACCAAAATTTTCTGAATTTTATAGCCTAATTACCTTGAACATCCTTTGATGCCAAATTCTTGAAATTCCAACCTGCCCATGACTGGATGTTTTTTAACACTTTATTGGTTTCACTATAAATTTTGCCAATGTCACTGTTTCTCCTTGTGGGCCTGTTCAGATTGTCAGAAAGCATTGCTTTGTCATTTAGTCTTTTACAGAAAATGCAGTAATACAAGTTGTTCAACGCTTCTGCAATATGACGGTTTGTGCCATTGTCTCTTAAACATGGGCACGTATTTGATTGATCATTGCGTCCTGCGACAGTACATGTTTGAGTTCTTATATGGGAGGTAGGATATAATTATTGATTGAACATGGTATTTTTACAAAAGCAAAGTCATAAACTTTTGTGCTGAAAATCGTGATTGTTTTGAAAACAGATTGCCAAGCAGACTTGAAACATTGTTGATGATTTGTCAATCCGTTGCAACGTCCTGTGCAATTTATACATACAGGTGTATTCTATTGTGTTTTAAAGACATCTGTGGTGTAGGAACTTTTAAACACATGACTGTTCAAGATTGATAGTGTAGATCATAAATGTGATTTGATCGCATCAAATGAACCTTGAGTTTGCAACACCGGTTGCAACACCGATAGAGAAACTCATGTTGGTCAGTGTTTCAGTCATACTTTTAATATGAAAGAGGCTTGTTAAAAGGAATTAAATACTGGGTAAAACCACATTTAATAGCAGTATACATGTACACTGATGTAAACTATTGAAGTTGCTGTGTTTTAGGTAAATTGTCCCATTCTCAGTTTGTTTGTTTCATTTTCTATTTTCTTCAATTGGTAAATCAGGTCCCCCATGTTTGGGTACTACACAGTTTGGTGCCAGATGCAAGCTGATACAGAAAATCTTCACTTTCCCAAGATTCTTCACTATAACAAATTTGTCTGGGCCTGGTATGGCTTCATGAGACTCCTGGACATTGAATACGCTGAAAAGTTCAAATGTCCAGCTGCTACATGTGGAAACAGTCCACAAGTCATCATTTGCGATGGAACTCAACTATCCTTGCGCAAGGATCTTTCAAGTTGGCAACAGGGTATCAAGAATGTCAAGTCGTCTGTTCGTTCTTCCACAAGATAAGTATCATACTTTATAATTTTGATTCTTGTACACCATAAATAACATAAAAGTTCTGTTTGAGCTTTTGATATGGCCTCACAGACCGGCACAAGCTGGTAACCCTGGTCACGGTTCATTGACAGAGAATATTGGCGGATGTAAATGGCCATATCTTGTGTGATAGGAAGTGTGCCTCCTAGTCTGTGATGTGTGTGCTGGTCCATGCAGTGAGCAGTGTGTCGCCTTGGCTGTGTATGGTCCTACCTGTCTCCCTGATGAACTCTGTGTCGGAGTTCCCACATTTGATGTTTTAGACGACACCTCACTCTTTTGAAGCATTTCTGAACGTTGTGTTGTTTGAAGATTCTTTATAGCTGTTCATAGAAGGGTATTATGACCAGTTTCTTGCAGTTCTTTAAGGCGGTAGATGGTGTGTGACAGTTTTGCTTCAGATCAACATGATCTGTAATGATTGAATTGGCCTGATGATACAAAGTCTTTTGATTACACTGTATTTGTGCTAAATCTGTTGATGTGAAGTAAAATCCAGATGCCAATCTGTGTGAGTTGGTTGCCTGTGTTCAGTCTGCTTAAGAGAGCCCGAGTTGAGCCTGTGAATGAGAGCGTCCTAGAAGGTTTCCTGGTTATCCTGTTCCTTCTCACATGTCAACTTTATGTTGGGGTCTACATGGTGAATTACTATACCTCATACATATTCATGATCGAGAGCCGAACGTTCACTGGTCAATTCACCATCACGTGACAGATGTTATTCTTGCTGTTTGCCAAACGCGCGCGCGAGGATTCACACACATTGTAAATACGCATACGTAGTAGACTGTCGCATGGGTTACCCGTGCGACAGTCTACTACGCATGCGCTTTACAGAGCAATCGAGGAACTGTCGCACGGGTGCAGTACGCACGCGCGAACATCGCACAGGAGAGCTGCATGGTTGCATGGTTCGCGTAAATGTTATTATCCAGAGCTCAATGATGCCGTACTGGAGAAAATGTATAGACCGTGTAAAGATGTCTCCTGTACAAAAGAAAGTTGTACACATTGCAAACAACTGTATTTACAACTGTAGTAACTGTATTATATTGCAAACGAACCGAACTAGTAATTGAAGTTGAATCTTTGGTGAGCTGTACAAGTTTCCCCGAATTTTGTTTTAGGTGCATAATAATAAAGCAAACTTCGGCAACTGAATATGTATGAGGTATAGTAAAACAAATATAACATGGTTTGTTTTGGTGGACAGTCGATATTAGCTCCCCTCGGTATTGGAAGTTGACAAACTCAACTTCCAATACCTCGGGGAGTGAATATTGACTGTCCACCCTCAAACCATGTTATATTTGTATACTGTTCCCTGTCCTCGATGAGAATGATTACAAAGTCTATCAACGTAACAAAATTATATTTTCGGTGGGGTTTGGTAAGAGCAGATGAGAGCCACTTGTTGGAACCATTCCATGGTGGTTGGTTACGACTGGCGACACAGGGGATCCCATGGCTACCCCAGTCCTCTGCTGGTAAAATTCCCTATTATACAGGATATATGTGGTGTCCAAGCAGGACACACCATTCACTGCATGGACCGGCACATGCATCATAGACAAATACCCACTATTCCTGACACAAAAGATACAGAAGGCATTCTAAATACACCATTATAAGCTGTCAATGATCTGTGATTAGGGTTACCAGTAAGCACCAGTCTAGGGGCAATCAACAGTGACTGTGCAGTAGCGTGACGTACATTGTGAATCTTCATGCTATGGTGTTACCCCACACTTGTTCTTTATGTTGGTTTTCTTCCCTCACTTTGCACAGCAAAAATACAACATGTACAAAGACATTTTAGCAGAGGTTGCTGGAGCTTCTGGTCCTTTTTTTTTGGCTACAGTTAATAAAGACATTTATATCAATCATAAACTAACATTTCTTCATCTTTACATTGCAAGTGAACAGCTTATGGATTCAGGTACCACAGGTACCCTTGTTACTTGCTGTCAACCCCCGTCATTCACATGAAAATGCAACAGCTTCAATTTATGCACATTCACAAAAAGAAAATTAGAAATGCATACTCCATGCTTTACGCAGGCAAACCAGTAAGCACACTTAGTGTGTCACATCTTTGTTTGGCAAAATGGCTGTCAACAATTAAAAGGAAAAATGCCATCTCTTGTAGGCATATCATGCATTCACCATGTCCATCCATGCCCTGACTTACTATCAACATTGACTTTTCGTAGTGTCTGGGGCTTCATCACACAGTTTGCTTTATGAATAAAATATAAAGAGATATTGTTTGATTTGTACTGTGTATAGGAAGAGTGTCTTCATTGCCGACAGTGACACCAGGAAGCTATTGAAGAAATTCTGTAAGTCTTCAGACAAGAGGCCTTTTTTGCACGATGAGTTTGTTTCGTTGACAGATGGATGTATTCAACACCAAGCCAGTCTTGTGCCCCTTTTGCAACAGTTCAGTAGGGATGGAGCCACATCTTTTCCTCCTGACATGTATCGCCCGTTACTGCAAGCTTTATCGTCTACATCACCAGTGTGTGGACTTGTCTGTCCAGATGAAGACTTGCTTGAAGTCCTGCATCAGATGACTCGTGGAGCGTCTGCCTGCAAAGATGTCAACGCACTGCATTTGCTCACAATCAAGGTTTCCATCACATTTTACAAATTCTGAGTACACTTTATCCTGGTTACCTTTGTTTAATGATACAGTTCACCATTTCTTCTCATTCTTGTGATTGTAGCTTCATGAACGCATGTCATTCACTGAAGCAACAATAAAGGCAACTGCACTCATGTGCCTCGTTTCAGTGTTTGCATGCATGCAACCATTCTTGGGTTCACCCAATTAGAAAATCAGTACATGTACTTACCAAAATTCCGAAATTGTGTCAATGTAGTTTTGGAAATTGCCTTTTTTAATTGTTTTTTTAAATGATGTCATGCTGGAAAGAATAATTTCACAGGGAGTGTAGTGCCATTTCTATGTTAAAGCTACAGTCCATCATTTGCAGTTATCCAAAAAGTAACTGATGTAATTATTGTTGAAAAACATACTTTGTTGAAAGATAGTAATGGGACTAAACTCCTTTCCAAAGGCCTTTCCAACAGTGGGTCTTAAGACACACCGTTAGAAATTTCTGTTAGAACTTCGTGTTTTTATTCCGCATAGCGCGCGTTAGCATTGACACGCATGCATGGTTGCTATAATCATCGGATCAGTGCGCGACATCGCGTAGCTGTGATCAGCTCAGTGGGAACATTGAGCTGATCCAATGCGGGCGATTCCCAATAGTGCGTCTCCAAGAGTTTGCAACGCGTTGGCCAATCACAATGCGCGAAATCAGTCGACCTTTTCCAAACGCGCATTGGGTCGACAGATTTTGCACACTGTGATTGGCCAACGCGTTGCAAACTCTTGGAGGTGCACTATTGGGAATCGCCCGTATTAAAAACAAGATTCAGCAACTTTTTATTTGAAATTGAGATCCTAGAATGTTGTTTTTCCTAGAAAGCTGAGCTAAAACTTCATCAGGTTAGTTGTTCATCAACCTTGTTGCTTTAAACAAACAAAATGCTTACATTACAAATGCTGGACTATACCTTTTAAGCTTTTAACAAATATAACATTTGTGGTCAGTTAGGTTTTAAGTAAGATTTGAGGCTTTGCATGGTTGAGATACTAATAAATGAAAGGTTTGCGGAAACACCATTGTTCTGGTCGGTCATTGCTCTGAAGACTGTCAGAGCATACTGACTGGAACGTTGAGTTTATACCTCTGGTTCTTTTCAGTACCATTCTTTTAGTTGAGAAATTATTCGCACATGGTGTTTCCTTTCATTTTATCAGTTTGGATAGTCGAAAATGATTGACGAAAGTGTTGATTAAATTTTTTTTGCCCTTTTCACAATGGAATTACATTTACGCAAATTCAGCTGCAATTTAATTAGTACCCTCTTTGAGAGAGTATTGGTGGAGCCAACATCATGCCAAAAAAGAAATGCCGAAATTCCAAAAACTGTCAGATATCTCTGTCAAGTAGATTAATGATAACAATAAGAGTATTACTCAAATCTTTCACCACCAGGCTAAAAATGAAATGATGTTAAATTAAAATAATTCCTTGACCGTGCAGCAAGCAAAATCTTTGATGTCTGTTCCATGCTTCTCCAACATGCTCATTAATTTTTGTATTGCATGTGAATGATTTTGCTCTCCAGTGTCCTGTAATAGCTGACCTTTACAAGGTCCAAGATGACCTGCCTGATGTGCTTATTCCTGTGTTTGAGGAACTTGGACGCCTTTCAAGAGCTCCATTTGTATCAGCACCTGGCATCCCACAACCAAGTCTCAGCACGGACAATGTCTCCACTGACACAGGCTGCAGTGACTTCTGTGGGGTTGCTTTTTGGCCCAATCTACCGCAGAAGACATCCAGAGGGGTATACTCAATGGATGCACACCGAACCTCTACCCGGGACTGTCGAAAACAAACTAAAACGTATGGGCGAATGACTCCTGGGATTTTTGCTGCATTTTGTGAGCATGGTATGTATTTTGTGCATCATCGATCACACAACTGTAATATTCTTTATTGCCACAAACATCACATTTGATGCCTTTTGTCCATTTATTTACAATTAACTGGAAGTCCCTACTTTGGGACCGTAGTGAATCAAATTTTTTTGCTATTAATTAGTGTGTTCATAAATATGTTTGCATTTTCCCCCTTATTAATTGATCAATGACACTATCCAAAACTACATACGTTTTGTCAATTTTGCCTTCTTTGTGTCCCAGTACAAAGGTTGTGCTAAAAGTTGTAGGTCCTGAAGTTGGATGTCCTGAAGACATAATGTTTTATACGAAGTCATCTATGTAGACAACTCCAGGGCCAATCTTGAAATTGTGTTATGGATGAGATGACATCATAATTACATCGTCTTTTCTTAATCAATTTATAAAATTTTTGCTCAACTCGCCAACTAACTACTAACTTCAACATATCGTCATGTGGATCAACCCGAAAATTGTCGTAACTGCCAAATTGGTCTGAACTCAGTTTTGTTTTTAATTTTGTAAAGGATCACCTGTACATTATGACAGGAGACTCTTGATGTAATTATGATGTAATTCTTCTGTTATTTATAAAAGTTGTAAGGTAATGTTGCGATTACGAACAAATGCTCCAAAGCAAATGCACATGTATATGTTGTATCTTAGTGGTTTTATGTACATGTATAAAATGCCATATGGTCATGTTTGATAATAATAGTACTGGATGAGTCTTAACCCAGCCTCAGGTCGACCCGCGATTTCCTTGCACCACGACGGAACCGGAAAAATAATGCTCAGGTGACAAAACTGAGAAATGAACAAGCGGCATCCCGATGTAACATAATCGCAACCATCCTCATGTCACCGTCGACGCAACAATCCACCACAATTCCACAGCATTGACAATCAAATGACTTCTTTAACAATATAAGGGGATAAATATGTGTTCGGCCGGTTTGGCTCAAGCCATTATCAATGCGCATTCCCCTGATATGGTCTTAAATGTACTTGCAGTGTTTCCATTTACAAAAGTCACATTCACAAAAATTTTGAGTCAAAAAGTCGACAAAAGTAAAAAGTTATACATTTCCAATGATTTTCTCGAACAGTTTTATTTCATTTTTTAAAAACCACTATAGGTATGGTATGGAATATCCTCTCGCGAGTTGGTAAAAAAATCTCCTTATAAGGTGATCGATGGGCGCTGCCTTGTTGCGTACAGAGCGATGTTGCGCAGAACGCACAGAGCGCCAGTGAAGGGTGCTGATTGGCCTTACAGTTGAAAAGGACGATCTTGATGCGCACACGATTGAGATGTCGTCGTAGGAGTTGAAATTTTTTTACTATTGGGACTGTTCATTTTGTTGAGCGCCGACTTATGCTGTAATTAGTATAATTGGAAATATTAGACACATTATGTAACTTTTTATGAAGGTGCTGCGGTGCATTAGGTTTAAATGCATAAATATCTCTTAAATGTATTTGCAATTCATGTTCGTTTAGCAACGCAACACCACTTTATTTCAGTTTTGTTTGAAACCAAATGAGCACAAACCTTTTTGATAAAACCAAATGATAACATTTAGAAATAACACAAAATAAATTCATTTTGTAGTGAACAAACAATAATTTAGTGGAAAATAACAAGAAACAAACATGAAGTAAATGAAATATAGAAATATCAGACTAGATACCATCACACTAGATAAATTGCTACTGGATATTATAGAAATGAAATGGACAAGCTTAACACAAGCATACTTTTCAATTCTGAGATGTTTTAAGGAAACTATATAAACATTTTGTTACTATCTCAATTTATATTAAAGTCTTGTTTGTAAAATGTCAAGTCTTCCCAACACATCCAATATGGGATGGAACTTTGTACCTTCATTAAATTTATATTAGAAAGCACATGGCCAAAACGAAATGTTTAAAAAATTGTATAACTAAAGGTCTTTTTTTCTTTTTTCTTTTTTTCTTTTTTTCTTTATTAGGCATTTGCTACGGGTTCCAAATCATGGAGCAGTTTGAATCGCCAAACGTTCCCTTCACCTTATTGGCTACCCGGTTTGTTACACGTGAGTCTACTTGTTTGTGTACAACCTGTGACATTTGTGTCATTCTGAAATTTTACAGTATACAGGGTGAGTCAACAAAACCAAAACCCAAATGTCAGGACTATTGTTTAAGTGAACTTCTGCGTGTTTGTTTTGCTGAAAGAACCCACACCTTTTTTTGGTGATCTGTGGACAGAACTAAAATGGTGGTTGTGTTTCAAATTCCGCAAATTGAGAAGTACGTGAGTGATCTGTACGATTCTTGTACTAAAAGAATTTACTTATAAATTTGGCTTTCATATCCTAGATTTTTTTGTCTCGCCCTGTATGCTGTGCAATCAAACTGTGTGCAGTTTACAATTGTCTTGTTACGTATCTATGGATTAAAATATTAATGCCCGACAGATGTTTAATTTGAATGATCTGATGGCATTGTAGTAGCTGCTTGATTGATTGAAACTACAACTTGAATGTCTGCATGCCCACAATGCAAGCTTCGCAATTAGCTTGTACATGGCACAATATTTATCATGAGCCAAATAAAATGAACCCTGACCTTACAAATTACCATAGTTTCCATACACTTGTTTCAGAATACTGGTAGTGTTTAAATGCTTCGTGCAACACCACCAAGGTGGATGGAGTCATGTACTGATGTAATACTTTGACCTCAATTTGTATGTTGACCCAAAGGGGGCGTGATAAACCTTGGGGAATACATTTTGCCACATCATTTACTGTCATTGTTATGTTTTGTGCAATAGCGATATGTCTTGAGTGAATCCATTTTACCCCTCAGCCAAGAGGATTCGCCCACCGTGTCCATCGGGATGTCTGTCCGCTGACCATACCATTATTGTTGGGTGATGATACTTTCATCACACATCACCCCACTATTTTCAAAGTAGAAAAACATCACCCCAGAAGAGGATCTTATAGAAAGGGATAAAGGGAACACAATGCCGTCACCCCACAATTCCGTCTGGCTGGGAAGTCCAGACATATGTCTGTAGGACATCCCAGCCAGATGGACTTCCGTGGTAACTCCATTGTCCCAATTTCTAAAGATTTCCATTAACCCTTGCATTTTGTACACACTCCTTATATTCCCCCCCACCCCAAAGGGGATGCACATCGGACAGATTTCTGTCATCATGGGATCTTTTAATATACATGTAGGGTGATGTGGTATGTACTTTCTTTTTTTGATCTTGTGACTTTCTATTTTTACAGCTCCTTCTGTCGTCATATATGACAATGCTTGTCATCTTCACATGTACAGCTTAAATCGGGAACCCCACCAGTTTCGGAATACTAAATTCCTGATCGACCGCCTGCATTGGCCGAATCATACAGGTAATTGTTATATTGGAGAACATACAGATCTCTTCAGGTGAATGTTCCTTCTTGTTCACCTTACCAAATTTTTCAATGATATATCATTGGAGAAAGTTTCTACTTTTCTGCTGTAAAAAATGATATTTTAACCAAAGAGCTGTATTGAATTACTTGAGCGCTGACTCATGTACTAAGTGATGCCTGCTGGGCGCATCCATGTTTGTGCACAAACCTATGGACAACTCCAAACTCTGTATGGCTTTTTTGTGTGGCTATTTGCATATCTGCATTTAGGTTCTTCAGAGATACATTATCGAAGCCGACACTCCCAAACCGAAATGCATGATCAGCAAATGATATCCACAATCAGCAAATGAGACATTTTAGCTGAAAAGTTACAATCTGCGAATCAAATGTAACATTTGTGTTCCTTTTTTTTTAATGAAAGAGTTCTTCTGATCATTAAATCACAGATGTTTATGCATGCAACTGAACATTATTAAACATGATTCTGCATGGACACATGGAGTATAAACTTGAAACGTCTGGAAAGGCAGAAAAGCCAGCTGTATTGTCCTCAGACAATCAACACATCTAGTTTTTTTACTTTTTCGTTTTGTTTTAACCCAAATCCCATAGACCTTGTACATGTTTTATGCACCAAGGCACTTTGGACCTACAATAAACTGACTCTTTCTCATGAAATGTTCCTTACCGGTATGTAAATACCCCATAGTGAGTTGTGTCTCGATGAGTGACTTTGTGTCTCGATGAGTGATATCATGGTGATCATGACGTCATATGATGCAAATCCAACATGCTAAATGAACAATTCTTTTTGTATAAGGTTTGTTACGTAATAGGTATCTGCACAAAATTTTTGAAAAATGCGTTACATCACGATAATGTCATCAAAAATATGATTTTTCAAAACACACATAGGGTAAGTCCGATTGTCTTGAAATTTTTAGGGTAGGTAGATACTGTTAAGGGTATGTACAATCTTAAGTGACATCATGATGACTTCATACCTAATATTTTTTTGATTTATCAAATTTGTCCAATTTTCTTCAAATACCACAATTGGACAATTTTTTTAAAAAGGTGTTTGTTTACATGTATTATTTTAAAAATGCCTATGTCCTGTTCATCAAACAGGCATAGCTCTAGTATGTTGTTCTGTTTGCATTTTAATGAAATTCCACTGTTTGTTTTCTTGTTCACTTTTGTGTGTCTCCAGCATGTTCCATTGGCTACCGACTGGACTCGTACCTCCAGTACAAAACTATCAATAGTCAAGCGGCAGAACAGATGAATGCCAGTCTACAAAGAATAAAGGTTCAAATTTCCTATATGAATCAGGATAACTTCTTATGGCATTGCAGGCTTTTCCTGTGGGGAAGGAATTCTAAAAAATTGTGCGAAACAGTTGAGTAGCAAAGTATAGCCCTTTAAAGGGAAGATACAACATTTGCAAACATTACAAAACGAAATGATCAAATTATCACTAAATACCTTGCTGGATTGTTAGGGAATGACAGTCTAAAGCATCCTGTAAGTTGTGGCTCCTGGTGTGCTGACATTTTCAAGAAAAATTGTATTTTTCCAACCCTTGTCGGCCGACCAACATTGGAGAAAACTTTACTTTTTTTTTTGAAACTGCTCCTAATTTTTCATAATTAGTTATTCCGTGTTTTCTTTGCAATTGATTACACAACTGTGAAGGGCTACAAGCCTGCTAGACTGACTCTCTGATCTTACAATTACCCAAAGCCTATAAATTCTCCGTTTCATTGGGGTCTGGGAACCAGACTACAAGAACATGAATGGTTTTTTTGGATTTTCCAGTATCTTCAAGCCCAAAACGTGAAACAAGTCAGTTTAACAATATTTGCTATAACATACTAATCCTCCAAATTCATTATTTCTGAAAATTGTACCAAAAGCAAATGCTGTTCCATCCCTTAAACCATGCATGGTAAAAGTACTTAATAAGTCGCAAGAATGACTATAAGCTAATTTGAATAGTACAAGTCACAAAAATCAGTTGTTGTCTGCATTTCATTCTATGTAGATTTGACAGTTTTCAAGTATTAGTCTCAAATATTGGTAATGTGGCATAAAATTGTTGCATCATGATCGGCTGGTCTGAAGCAATTACTTGGCAGATAGCTTTTTTTATTCACAAACAAATACCGTTGGGGTTGGGGTTAGCATTTTATAGCAAATACTGAATTGTTTGCAGTTTTGTGTTCGTTCGTAGTGGGAAAAAAAATATATCATTTTCCTTCGGTCTTGTTCCCCACCCCACTTAAACTGAGATGGAGCAATTCATATACTTCACTCTGATGAAAGGGACTGTTCCTCTTTGATTGATACTTAATTGATTGCAAACAAAATGTGAACTAACTAAATATTGTAAACTGGGGCAGTATTTTTAAAAATAGTTGTATGGATAATAGTATAAATAGGCCTGAGACCTAATGACATTAAGCTTTGTTTACATGTGTGCTTTTATATTTGGCAAATGGTCACTAAATAGTTTGGCATCCCAACTGAGTTCCATTGGAAAGCGTATGGAAACAAAGCCATTACATCATTGGGTTTCAATCTGTTGTGGATCGTTCCTATGTCCTCATAATTATTCAGTCACTTATATATTTTAAAAAGTGTAATTGAAGTACATAAGTGTACATAGTGTAAGTAAAACCACCATAATATACTTTTCAAAGAAATATAAGCAAAAATACCAAACCATGCAAACAAATATCACTACAGGTATTTACGATTTATGCAAGTAATATGGCACCATTTCAAACGAATTGTGTGTGTCAGTTCTATATATTTTTCTTTGGCTATAAGAATCTATCTGCCAAGTTCAGATTGCTCAGACCAGTCCGTCACCATCTTGTCAAAAATGTTGTCGAAGCCATCTGATGACTAGGTCAGAAAACTTAGTCAACAAAATGTTTAGGCGCGGTATCGTTTGTGGACACTGTTCTATTATTGATTTTAGGTTAAAGATCATCTAACCAAGGAACTGTGTACAGTTGAGTTACTTGTGTAACATTCCATAACAATCAAAATGTGGCAGTTGTTTCTAACTGTCCTCGTTTGAAGTGTGCTGTTATTTTTCCCTCGAATCAAGCTATTGAGCTCAGTCGAGCAGATGGAATGTTTACTCAGTGGTGGACAACAGAGAAATAGACGGCAAACGCTTTGCTCATGAAGTGTTAAAAGTTAGTGGCTCAGGGACCGTTTTGCACATGCAACATTTTTTTATCACATATGCCTATAAGGAAGGTCTAATCATTAGTACTTTAATAACCACCAATCAAAACATAAATGGAAAACCGGGTGAGAATTGTTGGCAAAAGTGATCCTTTTTTTTAAATTTTGAACCACCCTGTATTTATGTTTTTTTGCTAGTTCTTTATGCCATGAAGATTTTTTAGATATGGGGGTATTACACAGTTGACTTTTAGTGACCTTTGATGAGAGGTCAATGAACTTTACATACTACAATCACATTGAACTTCAAAAACTTCACTCGCCAAGTCCCTGTCATATGTCTTTTTATCTCTAATGATAAGATGTGGGAACAATTCATATCTGACCTCTTGTGACCTTTGAGAGGTCAATTACCTTTGAATAGGTATTTGTTAGATTTAATCTTTAAACTCCATCACTTTTCACCATTCATGTCTAATGAAAGGTTTCATGCTACCCCAACAGTTCTGAACTCTCAAATTTTAAAACGATTTTGCATACCCCCTAGCTGGAATTAAGCGAGAATTTGAAAGCCATTTTATATTCAACCTCTGGTGACTTTATGATCGGTCATGACCTTTGTAAACCAAAGCCTACCTATATGGACATTAATAAGATTTACACAATGCTAGTTCAATTTATTCATCATTAAAGTCTAAAATTTAACTCTTTGGGTTACATTTCGATAGTCCGACATCCCAAGTACCAAGTACCATTGGTCCGACATCCCATTCGCCCTTTGCAAAGACCGAATTGGTCAGATGAAACAACTTACAATGTGTAGTTCAACTGGTTCAGATTGATTGACCCTTGCCCTTAATACCATAATCATATGGGGTATTGGACGATGGGACGATGGAGGTAGAATTAAACTACGGGTACGTCAGACTAGAAATACTAATAGAGCCGTTCACAAGTGTGTGTGCCACGAAAAAAAAATCAGATGCGAGGGCATCACATTTGACGTAGTTACACCCAAAGAAGATAATAAGAAAAGATATCAAGTGGCGCATTTTTATTTTTAAATTTTCAAAGGTAGTTTGTTATTCAGCAAATCCTCGAATTGGTGCTTGCACGTGACAAAATATACGTGAAAAATGCACGATTGCTACTACAAAAAAGTACGAGTTTGGCTAACTTGCAAACATATATCAATCGCATACAATACCAAATTTCATTATGCAGAGCTTTTCAATGTGCATGAACATGTATGCGAAAGTGTGTTTCATTGTATGTTTAATAATTAAAAGGAGGGTGTAAATTTAGTACATTCATTGAACATACCCAAGAAATGTCATGACTATGGGTCATCGAAGGGTTTCGGAATTTTTGCTTATTAATTATTCATATGCACCAATGTTAATTCTGCCTAATTGTTCACTATATTCCGTTTTTACGGCGAATAGGGTATTCAAATTTGGAAAACTTCACTATCATTGAATTCAAAGGTTTGAATTAGTTTTAGGCGATTTTCCTTGAAAGTGAGAAATCGCAATTGTAACAAAGGACTTTTTCCTCTGTTCAAGAGTAACGTGACTTAAATTTGTAATAAATGTGTACATGTTTGTTGTATAATAATGTAAAATTAAATTTTTATTTCATTTTTAGCAGGCTCTGCTTGCCTGCATGGTGAATTACATCATTTAGATGCCAGTTTTATAGTTATTGTTCCTTTATCATAAGCAGTTTATGTTAGAGATGCACTATATCAATAAAATGAACATTATTTTAAAGTCCACGTTTCCGCTGCAGGTACATGTATACAGCAGTTTCCAAGGTGTATTAATCAATCAATCAAGTCAATCGATCACACATTCTTGAATTGCTCGAACAAGTATAATAGCGTATGAGTTAAATGGAAATTGATAAAATGGGAAGGAAATGGAAACATTGTTTAATGGATTAGCAATGTACTACATGTACAATCAATTTTGTATGATCAAAAACAGCTATGAATTAGGCTTTTAATCACAGTGATAGGCTACAGGACTCGATTACCTTCATGTTATGATCGAGCGGACGCCTCCATCGCCATCACTGGTATATGGTTCCGTACAATGTCGTGTAACATTAAGTGCCTATATCATGCAAATATTCCTCTACTTTAGTTCGAGTTTTTAATATTGGGGGCATATGAATTTTTTTAACACGGCCAAAATGACAAGTAGGCCATCAGCCTTGGTCCAAAATTTTGGCCACCTGTATCAAATGAGGGGAATAATCGTCATAGCGATTTTTGGCAAGGTATACACCTTCGGAGTTGGAAAATATGTCATAGCATTGCAACAGTGACAGCTTTTTGGGTGTTATCACTTTTTTTTTTCAAAATATCCATCAAAATGCTTGTTACTACTCTAGGGGCGGTATATCATTATAATAATTTATGCCCTGATTTGATGACCCAACCACCAGGCTGATGGCCTTGACACAAAGGAATTTGCGCGAAAGGTAAAAACAAAATGTATTACCCAGGCGCGGTTCTAGAACCAATATTTTGGGGGCTAGCACGGTGGATCCAGAATTTTTTCAGGGAGGCGTGCTGAAATGTTGACAGGTTATTTTTTACAGACACCTACGCCTCCGAAAATCAATAGGAGGGGAGGGGGGGGGGGGGGGCTCATGCCATATTTTCAATGGGGTGCGCCAATAAAATCCTAAAATCATTCACACTATATTAACTAATGCACCCTTGTCACGGCTATTTCTTCTTTACAGGGAGACCGTTGGCATGTACATCACAATCCGTGTTGTTGCCAATGCAATTTTGTTTTTACGGAATTTATTTGAGGGGGGGGGGGGGGGGCTAGAAAAAAAAATTGGGGGCTACAGCCCCCCGCCCCCCGTATAACCGCGCCTGGTAGTAACACAATGAAATGGAAACTATGCATCACATTCAAAAGAGCCTGATAACGTTTCTTCGAGGTACTAAGAGTTGACTTTCCAGTTTTGACTCTAAGTCAGTGTTGTAGTCGAGACCGGATAGTCCGAGACGGAGACCAACTTGAAGACCGAGACCGGTACCGAATTGGTCCAAGACCGAGAGATAATAAATAGCAATAATCTTTAGAAAAAAAACCCAAAAAACAAGACACTAATTACAGCTGAACAGTGTGTCCTTGAGATGATGATCATTGATGGGGATGTGAAGGAAGTGATTGAAAACTCGGAATCACTTATACCTGCTTATTTGTGTTATGCGAGTGTTCTTCATGTTTGCTTCATGCCATAAATTACAACATGGCAGCAGAATTGGTTAGTGTCAAATCCAATAAAAAAAAATGGAAACAATCCAATTTATAGAAGGGCAAAACCTAATTGGATGAACTCTATATATTGTTGCCACTTTAAAAAATATTTAAAAAAAAAACAACTTTTTTTTAGACTTGGAATGCAACTTTAATTTCACATTGGGCCTCCTTGTAAACCTGATTTCAAAAACATTTGGAGCAAGAAAATATTGATTTATTTTTGTACAATTTATATTAAGAATAATGTCTCCATATATATACATAATCAGTATGTGTGCTCGTGTAGGTATACTTTGAGTTTCTAGTTTGAAAGCGTAGTTTCAAAATGCTTTTATTTTAAACAGAATTAATTTCCTTGGCTGAAATTTGGACTATCCTTAATATAACATACTACAATTTTCGACAAATTGGACTGAATTACTAGTTTGTGAGTAACATCCATATATCTATATGTATTTCGTGAAAACCTTGTGGAGACGTATTCACTTTAGAAATTACCCTGTGGAGACTCATTCACTTATTAATTTTTTTGTGCACATGTGTACCCCATGGGTGTCGCGGGGGGGGGGGGACTTGCCCCCCCCCCCCTGGAAAAGCAAAAAAAAAATCCCGGCGACGCTCATGGTGTACCCTAGTGCGTATTATTTTGTTCTGAAGCGTCATCTTCGTATTAATTCAATCAAGCACATCACACTAAATTAATATTTATCAAGCTGTGTAGAAAGAAGTCTTCCATTTAATTAAACTCATCTCAAGCAATGAAAACTGACAAAGGTTGGAACCACAAATCTTGTGATCCACAGTTCATTCACACTCACCAGAGCAATACTCCACATGTACATGCAGTCATGACTGAGTTAGTGTCAGGCAACTTCAGCAACAAACCACACATGTGATCGACCTTGACACATTTCCGGAAAATAACACGACGTGTCCACTCCCATTGCTGATTGCTGTCACTGTTGACGAGGCACGAGTGCCGTGTGAAGGATGATGTTGGACAACTTCTGCTTACGGTTTGGACGTCACTTTACTCGTCCATTTCTATTTATTTCAGCGTATTCGCATTTGTAATTTTTTTTTAAATTAAAATTGATATATTTTACGTCAATTCATTCGATAATCGTGGTTCAGTGGAGATCGAACATTCACCAGTAATGGCTTCGTTTATATCAATGATTTCCCTTTCAATTACTTGTTTGCCAAGACTGAAACTAGCCAGAGAGTACGAGTACGGAGCTATACTTTGGAAAACTTGTGGTTGATCCTATTCTAATTATTAATGATTCGCACAACTTTATATTTACTTTAAGCATGTAGGCCTTATCCGAGTTTCTCTGCCCATCTTTTAAATTAGAATCGCAATACAACCTTAAGAAAAAGTAGATTCGCAATAGGCTCTACAACATAAAAAAAGAGTAGAAATCGACCTAATCAATTTGGTGGGTGCAGGTTATGAGTGCAGGAACAGCAAGGCCACACGTACTGCACATGCACATTTGCACTTTCTACCCGATTACACAGTAACATTCCATTCAAACTGGTCCGGCAACCATTCTACACAAAACCCAAAATAAAAGCGGAGGCCGGGTTATTTTGTTTTGACCATTTTCATGATTTTGTCACAGTCGGGGGGGGGGGGGCAAGAGTGACAACTTGGTTTTTGGCACATGCATAAAAACATTTAACATGAGACCCAAGACATTTAAGGGTCAAAGCTTTAGGTATGCGTGTTGGACCTGCTTTACGCACATGGATGCTTATATAACAGGGAGATTCAGTTTCAAGGTGCGACGAAACCCTAGAGGCTTCAACCATCCAGCCAGATGCGCATCTACGGTACTTACTAGACAAATTAAAGAACACGTATACTTAATCCATCCACAACTGTTTTATGTTCGTGAACTCGGGGAATGTATATTGTAGTAGCAGAAAACAAACCTCTATCATGATACACTTCCATGCAAGCATTACAAGCACATTGCCGTAAAAAAAACGCTTGCCTCTCCCCCCCCCCCCCCCGCCCCCGGCCGACAACCACAAAAAAGAGGGGGGAAAGAAGGGGAAAAAGAGGCGGGATGATGGGGAGGGGCAAATTATGTCCGTGCCCACCCTCTAAAAAATGATCTCTTGGGAAGTTTAGGATCGATTTGGGGGGGGGGGGGCTTGTCTGTTCCCCCATGGAGGTATAATGGTAATTGTGGCCACACAGTGCACAAAATGCGTGCTTGGCAAGCATCCACTATTCTCTGTTTACATCGTTCTTGGTTCTTGGAACCGTCGGGTTTGATCATTGCCCCTAATGAATGTATGGTACGTGGCCCCAACCAACTTTTGATTAAACGTGCCCAAGTGTATTAAAGACACACTCTTGGGAAAAAATGGTCCGGTTAACATTTTTAACTTATCTCTTATGATGGGACTGCGGTTTGGCCGAAGTCAATTCAGTGTGATCGGCTGACTGATAAGGTTTACGTACAAAACACCAAGCCAACGATGTTTGTGTGTAGAAAGCAGCAGGACCACAGCAGCAAGAGTGTGTCTGTAATGCTTCAAGCCTGCCGGTAATGGTGAGCCTGCATACTGCCAAAGTTACCAGTGGCATCCCTACATTTTCTCGTGCAAATAGGACCTATTTTTTGACCCTAATTTTATCAAATCTGCTCTTAGATAATAGCCCAAAAGCTAGGGAGATGATCCTCGGCTATATTCGCACGATTCCACCGATTTTTAAAAAAAGATTCTGCCAGAATGCTGCCAAAAATTCCATCCTGTCAAATTTTTTGTCAATCTCGTTTTTTAAGAAAAAAATCTGTCAAAATAAAAATCTGCTAAAACGGTTACCATGCTGGCCGACCCCAAGCAGAGTTACTGTTATTACACACGGCCCGCACTACATGCAGTGCATGGCGCACGGGAGTCCCTTGATCGAGTCAACCAGCAGAGGGCAGCATTCAATAATAACCATATTCTATGTGACCAGTTTTATTTTAACAGCTTCTCCGGGCCTCGGAGTGATTGTGATGCTGCTCTTTTTTTAACAATTTTAACCAAGACCAAGGTTACGCACAACACTTTTTCTTAAACAAAAGCAGGTGCCTTCAACCAATCAAGTACTTCAGAATTCAGAAGAATAGCCCTACTAACCCTAGGCATCCTCATCAGACCGCCGCGCGCTCCACACTTGCAATTGACAATGGGGATATGAGAGGTGTATGAGAAGAAACAAGTATAGGTTTACAACTTTTTCCGCTCAGATGCATAAAAGGTTAACTTTATCTATGTCTCAAAAATTTATCATCTAGCGTATTCTCTATTAAAATCTGTCTTTGGTCGCTCTTTTTCGCACTTTGTTTGAACAATTTCATATATTAGCCAAGTTTTCGTGAAAAACAATTAAATTTCGTCGTCTGCAATTGCCTAACGTACGATAGATGAAGCAATTTCGTCATTTTGCAATCAATGTTATATAGGCTAAATTTTATTAAAATTCGGACCCGCTTTCTTCGGTATTTTTAACTTTCCATCCGTTCAATTCAACTTGTTCAACGTAGTAAATAAGCATTGTTCATGTACAAAATGTACATGCATATTAATTTGTCAAATCATATTTTTTTTAATACTTATTTGTGCATCCATTCGGTTTTTGACAATTTTATACGTCGACAATTAGAAGATTGATTGACCATTGATCAATTGGAATGACAAATGACTAAATGAATTGTAGCATTTGAGCGTTCGGAAGTTCTCGAGACGAACTTGAAGTTAACCGTTTATGAATTGGAATGAAATTGTTTTTTAAAGTGTGCGGGAAAACCTTTAGATTCTGATCAATCACAATCCTTTCCTATGTCTCTGTGGATGCGAGAGAAAGAAATGCGCTCTTCGACTTGATCATCGTCGCCTAAATAAAATTACATTCACAGGGAGAAATGTGTATAATCAGCAATGGATATTTCATAGCTTGTATCCTTTTGAACTCACGAGAACATGCTACACAACGATTCATGAGAACAGTACATACACAACGATCAAGATGCACGCACTCCAAAGAATACGGTTGTCGACTGAAACATTTTATGGTTCCTCTTAAAAGTTGTAGCTTTTCTCTGTGTTAATAGTGAAGGAACGTTATTAAAGGGGAATTTCATCATAAATGAAAAAAAAAGGTCTAACTTAAGAGGCAATAAGATGGTTGATCTAAATGAACACCTTACATCCACTTTGGCTGATTTTGAAAGAAACGTTTACAAATTAAAAACTTATGATCAACTTACTTCGAGTGGATAAGTGGTGCTTAATCAATTTCTGTTAATAACAGTGGATGGAAGCCGATTTGCATAGTAAACTCTTTCATATAGAAGCGCAATTTTTACGCTGTCATTCATGATGGGATACTAACAATGCAGAAATGCTTAATTCTATAGGGACAATGACAATATATAAATCTTAAACGTAAATCCTGAAAGACGGTGCAAAGAAACCTATAAAACATGTGTGAAATTAATCATTTTATTTTTTTGTTTCGTGTATTCATCGATTTGTAATTAGTCTTTTGTCAAAAAAACAACAAATTTATTGCAATACAGGGCAAAATGAAAAAAAGGACGTTAAATTGTCAGGTCGATTAAAGTAACTATACACAAGAGATATCAATAAATTACGAAGGACCCCAAAATAGTTGATTAAGCTGATTTTTTTTTTGCGTCAGGGTGATATAACGTTTTGGTCTTTCACCGATGTATAACACTGTATAGGCTTACTCCGTTGGTGCGTTACTGCATTATAAAAGGTATCAGATTCGAACTTGACCATGCAGCCAAGTGATCTCGCAAGCTCGATGGGCGGTCAGTAGTAAGACGTAAAAGGTTTGTAAGGGATCGTGGGTTCGAGTTCCTGTCGTTCGGTCGGTAGCACACCGCTGAGCACAAAGTGTTTATACGTCGCTCGGTGAAGTGTTTAAAATTCCATTTTAATGAATAATCATCAAATTATTCGAAACAGATTTATTCGAAACAGATGATGAAAAGCCGTCCAGTTTTAAACGTTTGAGTATAATGATAGCTCAAAATATGAGGGCCCAAAACATGAAATTCATATCCCATGCCACTAGGCTATTTGAAGGGTCAATGTCAGTTGTTTAATCAGCACAAGAAACAAAAGTGTAAATTATGAAGTATATAATTTATCCCATCCGTCATCCAAAGCTGGAAAGTCAAATAAACAAAAGTCTAACAATTTGTGGACATTAAATTCACTTTCCAAATTTGTCATACTCCCGTTTGAGGAAATTTGCAATCGAATTTGAAAATGCGGACTTAATTTAATAAACAAAAAATACCCGTTGATTTGAAATCTAAAATTTATCCAATTTCAATGGAAAAAAAACACCATGAATTATAGCAGTACTGTTTTCGTTATAACCACCTCTGACCTATTGTGATTAACACACCTGAACCAAAACATTTTTTGAGTTTTTCGAAAATGATAATGATTTTTGGCATAAAAGAAACATCGGAGTCGAGATCTAAAAAAATAATTTGATTAAATAAATCAAGATTTTTGTAGCTGGTCACACCCCAGCAACATACCATTTATATCATTGTTACTCTTGTGCTCCCTCCAGAGGTTCAAAATCAAGAGAAAGGGAGATAATGTGCGCCCTTGCTTCAGTCATAATAAGGAGGGAAAAAACAGAGGAATAACCGCTGTTGAAGTTTGTGCTCTATAATGTTGTGAAAAACCTGGATCCATCCTCTTAAATCGTCAAAAAAATACTTATAAACCACAATAAATAAGAGATTTATTTCAGTATATCATTGCAGATGCTTAAATGTCATGCTTTTAAAATTCGGCAAATACAGTCCTGTACAGTGTAATATTTCTGTTTCGGCAGAGCAAATACTTGTGAATAGCAGTACAGCATATCAATGGGAATGTGGGCCCTAGCTCTATAGCCTACTTCTTTTTGTGTGTTTCTAAAAGACAACTGGCTATTTGCGCAATGGTAATATCAATTTATTAACGATGCACTCAAATGGTGTCGATATGAAAAAAAAGTATTAAAATTGGATTGAATGATTTCATATTTTTGTTTGTAACCCTTACCCCATCGTGGATGTTTTGCGGATACGTGTTTTGATTCAGCTTGACTAAATACCCTGATAGCACGCATTGAGGGGTAGCCTCGTGACCTAAATGTAAATGTGATGTTCCCCAGATGTGTGTTAATCTTTATATAATGCTTAACAAAGGCAGTCAAAGTACAAATTGCATACCTTGTTTGACGTCACTCTGATGCCGGCGTCAAGCTCGGCCTTCCGACCAGTGGAGAAATGGTGGGCTATAATAGTCTGCTAGCCGTCGTCATCTTCAACTTGTCCGTGTAATCAACTAGTGAACACCATGATCCACTGGTAACAGTGTTCGGCTCATCTTGGAATGTGCGTGGGTTCGAACCCTGCCAGGAACTTGGTGTTTGCGCCCTTGGGCAAGACACTTAACTAATATGGGGTCGATAACCTAGCGTTGGTATTGGCTGCCGCGTGGTCCCAGTCCAATGGCCTGGTGAATTATGTGGTATTATCTGCAGCGCTTGAAAATATTGCCGATGCGAAAGCACTATTAGCCTATGCGCACAATCATTATTATAATAATTAACAGGTAGTTTCTACCTTAGACTTTCAAAGCCGTGGTCTATATACCAATCTCTTGACCATTGTCATGATTGTTGTTCCCTAAATCAATCTTAGTTTTGCGCTCCGCCGTAAACGTGTACTTGCTCTCTTGGTTAATTTTCGGCAAAGTTCCTTTGTGGTTTTTTTGGACAGGTCAAAATCTCGATTTCTGCGAGAAATGTTAAACTTCCAGTTGCAGCTAATACAATTAAGGGAATAAATCCTAGCGACATGAATATTTCCTTGAAGCGCCCTCTGTATCCATATCCGTGCAGATCCTCATCACGGCGCGAGCTGAACGTTCACGCGCGCTACAGAAGAAATTAGGCCCTAGAAATGTGCTTATTTATATGTCGTCAATCTTTTCCATGTTTTTGTATATGCCTTTGATGATCTCCTCGTATGAAAGAATAATCAGAACAAAACTACTCACGATATAGTTTTATTTAAGAAGGGGGAGATGCCGACAACCTTGTTTACGTGTTTAGTATGGCGTACCGATATGTACGAAAAGTTAACAGGGATCGACCTCTTGAAGCTGGCTTGCACACGTACATTGTACATGTGCATATGTACACATACAATACACTGTACTGTACGTACTACTAGCCTGTAGCGAAATGTATTCCTATTGAATAGCAGGGTACTCGGCTGGGATCGATCGGAGTGCTCTTTCGTATTCAGATGAGGAAGTGTTCTGCTTGAGTGGAGATGTGCAGCAGCATGCAAGGCGTGCAGGCAGCCATTGACGGTTTTCACCACAGCCGATATGGACGTCCTTACTTTTCTCCAAGAAAAAGCAGTTGCGAAGTTCCAAGGACACCTTGCACAGAAGTGGTGTTTAATTATCACACACAGACAAAACACACGTAAGGTCTTTTAATTTTTTGTGATGAAAGTCAAAAGAAGGTGAGGTAAGAGTAAACAATGTGATATTATATAATCGATGTGGGCAAATGGTGGGTGAGTTAGTACGTTGTAAGTTCACGGACTCCGTCGGCTGCTCAGCGAAGAACCGTGCTCCCCATATGTGTATTTAACATGTTTTGTTACAGCGAGGGATGACAGGCGCAATAGGAAATAATTTATTTCCGTTTGAGCTTGCGAATTAGGAAATAATCAAAGATCCTACAGATGTGGTACATATACGTTTTACGGACCTAGCGTCAACACACAATCATGGCAACAATTTCCACGGGTGAGGGCTCCTCTTGCTTCATTTATTTTGTCCCTAAATTCATTAATTCCAGTACTACTAAGTTTGAGGGTATTCTGTATCGTTCACTGATTATGTATAAAAATATGGGCTTCGGCGATTATTAAGCTTTGAGGAAGAGTGTGGCTTGTGTCTAGCTTGACAATTATTTTATTGACCGATTGTTATATTTTTGGGGTCATTTTATGGACGAGCTCAGTCTGTATTGTTTATAAGCCTAGCCCTATATTTAATATTGTCTTTTTTAAAGTTGTATTAAATGTCCTAGCCAAAGAATGCGAATACTTGTGGTATATTTATGCATGTCACTTGTCAGTGCATGGTGCGGTGGCGTACGTAGGCCTACACGTACACGTAGCAAAACATAGTCATGGGCAACTTTAATATCGGCTGTTGTGTGAGTTGCATGGGCAATTATAAAACAATGAACATGAACTTGATGTACATGTATAAACATTGGCCTACATTGACATTTTCTCATTCTCATACGGACTATGCGAGTGATATCTCAATTATCCTCCACTGAAAAAACATAAACAAACACATTTCCAATTTCATCTTTTAAGATTTATTCTAATAAAGTAATATTGATATGTTGTGCCACACTGTAAATATGGTTGTGTATTTGCATGGTTGTTTAGATTTTCTGATGTGGCATTCAAGTTCAAAGACATCCGGTTCACACGGTCTGCACTCCTTACCCCTGGACATTTCTAGGAACCCTTTGTGGCTCAGGCCTCAGTTCCCAATTACCCACCATCGTGGTTTACTACACAACCATGCAATTATGTCCAGACACCAGGAACCCCCTCTAACAATCTTCCCAAACCTGTCCTATAGAGTCATATTTTCCCAAATTTGACATCTTAAAAAAGTACAGATCGTTTTAAACTAGATACAAAAAAAGTCAGGCAGACATGAATTGTGTAGCTTAATAGTAGTATATTTATTTTAAATCTATTACATGGACAAGAGCAATGTGAATCCTTCAGTTATACATAGTTAGACGCAAACTGGTTTTTTTTAACTTATGAAGCAGAACAATGATGTGTGTAGCTACATACACTCTACATTAAAAAAAAAAATTAAGTGCCCTCTAACAACAAGGCTACACACCCATTGCCACAAATGAGCCAAAAACTAAAAAATAAATCACCAAAAAAAAAAAAAAACATGTTTAAGCCCCCCACAAAAGTCTCCGGTTTCTGGTATGGTGCTTGCCCCAAAAGTGGTGCGGTGACGCATTTTTTTTTCAAACTTTTTTTCTCTTCAAATGTCGCCTGATGTCGATGACGCATCAATCCCTTAAACTCTCCAAATATCCTTCAGAGTGCAGCTTGAGGTGACCTCAGTAAGGCCACAAGGCTTGAGAAGTATATTGAGCTAATTAAAAAGCGTTTACAGGCTCCACATACACAACCATCGCTCCGTCAAACTGGCTTCCAGACGCACAATTACAAAATTACAGCACCATCTGCAAATGGTGCCTGACTAAATTTAAAGCTTATACTCGATTGTAACCCCATCTAAAATCCCATTAAAATAGTGCAACAGCAAGATTCCAGTCAAACCACATAGTTTTGGAGACATCATCTTGCATTGAAAAAAAATCTTTTTAATTTTGCCAACGCGTATGGCTACAGCGTTGCGCGTGCACGGCAGAAACCGGAGACTTTTTTTCTTTGGCCTTAGATTTATACTAGTGTATTTATTGTAAATCTATTTCATGGCCATTTTTTTTCACAACTTATAACGCAGAAAAGTGAAATGTGTGTAGCTATACACTCTAATAAAACCTAGACTAAAGAGCCCTCTCATCAGATGATAAAACAAGGCTACACACCCCTCGCTGTGCACCAAAAAGGGGGGGGGGGGGAAAGGAAAATCAAACAACAAAATAAAAAAAGCAAAAAAAAAGACTAAACATACGTTTGTGGACAAACCCAGGGCGATTTTGTTACTTCTTGTGACATGTGACATGTAAAGTTTCAAGCATAAGTTCTATCCAGGAAGGATGTGTAGATTTCTGTTCATAAGATGGTGGTATATAAATATGTGATTACATTCTCATAGGGCTTTGAATTAGGATGTCACATGTCACCTTATGACATCGTGATGATATGTCACCTCAATTTTGAGCTATAACTATAATTTGTTTGTAAATAACAACTTAGCCAGATCATACATCGTTGAAAGCAAGTTCACATCTTTCACCAATTTTAAGTTACAAGGCACTTCTGGTTTCAATCGGTAGGAAGGGTCACATAATTTTGCACATAATATCAAAAACGAAAACCCTGGATTATTCTATAAATTCGTGCAAAAACCATGTTCAGGTCTCTCACGGATGACTTTATATTGTTTTCAAAGATTAAATGTATTAATCTTTAACGTGGCATCACGTGACCCATGATGACGTCATCATGACGTCTATTCATTTTTTATCTGAAACACACCCCAGTCTAGGTACATACAAACTTTCAATCCAATCATACCTGTGGGTGATGGTCTAGGTGTGTGCCGAGTATGAAGGCAATCGGATTGATTTTAGTGGCCAAATGGCCGGTAAACAAAACATGTACAAATGCTATATGGGCCGATGACTGGAAAGGAAAAATAAAGACTAAAAAAAAAATCTTAACGAAAACAAAGGCTGTTTCTGACCGGTTGCCGGAACAGCCAATTAACTAGACATTCGCATTTGTTGAGTTACAAAGGCAGAGTGTTCGTGCAGACACTGCCCAGTTAAGTTAAGTAAAAAGTTGAGGTCAGAACACAAATTTAAATACGTCCTCAAGGTAACTTCCGGTCTGATGACGTCATGAATTGGAAACCTTAAAGAGTTACTCGTGGTTATATTAATGAGCATCAAGGGCGATTTAGTATAATTTGAAATGATGTGTGATCTGCTTTCGGGTTATATTAATTTTTTTAATACACTTACACCACGTTGCTTAATGTTTACACCACGTTAACGGTTTCAAAGACATATTATTTTCATTTTATTTGAGGCTTGAATTTTCATATTTGGAATTTGTCTAATTTTGACCTTCCGGTAACCCGGAGGGCAAGGTCAAATAAATTTGATTTTAAAATCAAAGTGAATACCAATTAATGGTCTATCTGATTACAAGTTGTGAATATAAGTCTTTCTTTTTCTCCATGTGTTGGTCAATTTTGTCAATGAAAACCGCCTTTCATTGACACCCAATGACAACAACATGACATCAGAGTAATATATCATATACCATTTAGCAGACAATCAAAAAGTAATTATTGGCAGAAAAGAAAGAAACAAAGAAAATTGATCATATCAGTTCTAAAAAAATGTCTACAGCTACAGGCATTTACCAGTAGACATTTTTTTATAAAGGGCAAAATGCGTGCATTTTTTTTCAGTGTAGACAGTAGACCTAATTGTTTGGACAGTGTAGAACATGTACATTTGAGCAGATTCTCTGATTAATTACATATATGCAAGACAAGTGCATCTTGACCTCTTAATTTTGACCACTGAATCAGCTGGCACTTTCTATATCGGGTCTTCAGTCATCCATCCGTCATAGAATCATGGACATGGATAGAAAAAATAGACTTGGCAACAAAGCGGTTGTTATTGTTGTATTACAAAACACTGCATTCGAAATGACCAAACATTTAGTCCTGATTTGGTAATGAAATGACGTCACGATTTAGTAAAGTCGACTCTGATTGGCTGAGGTACGAAATCACATAAAGCTGAATGCTTTGATATACCGGTATCAGATGTTGGACAGGAGTCTCGTCTATATGGATGGCGGGTGATACCCAGACTTCCTATTGGAAAGTTTCCACTCCATTATCATGGCTGAGACGAAGGAGTCTCCTCCTCATCATCCTCCCCACCGTCTTGCCAGTCAGCTGTTGACATTGATGAATGCCTTCCTGATAATGCCAAGTACACAGAAACATACATGTATTAGATAAGTTGTGTGAAACAGTGTTGGAGTTTTAACAATGCGTCCCAAAAATACCTGCAGCATTTTTTTTTGCGAGGCTGTAGCTTTGCCATGGAAACATGTACCACCATCATTTTAATATCATTTTAAAGCTTGGAATTTTAACTTTATCTCTGGTGAGCATCACATTGACTTTTCCAAGGGTTTATGAAAAATTGTGTTCCAATTGAATTTGTACTATATGTTGAGAAAATTGAAGTTCAATGTGTTTTATAATCATTCAACTTTTTTCTTTCTTTTCTTTTCATAACAACAGCTTGTTGGCATTAGTTCAGAATTTACCACATTATTGATTGTCCTTGTAATGAATTGAGTTGATTTTTCAACGTGTCTTTATTTGAACCCAAACATTTTCAAACTCCTCAATATCAAGCAAATAATTGCAAAGCTTTAAAATGGTTATATAATGGTGGTATATGTTTCCGCACCAGCGCGAGATCATTGAAAAAAAAAAGTGTGGGTATCTAGGAACAGGATGTACGATGGAATCGCCTATTTTTTTTTGAGGACATATATCTAACCCACCCCATTCAATCTTAAAATAAATTACACACATTCCAGAAGTACTGATGTCTTTTTTTCCCCCCAGAAACTAATGCTTGCTCATAATAACCACCACACAAAAAAAATTATATGGATTTTGAACTAGAAGAAACTCAATTCTATTGCATTGCGCAGGTACACACCTTGACAAAGGCTTCCATGTATGCAAGAACATACAGGCCGCAATCGTGTGAGTTATCTTGCTGGGGCACCTGTTGGAGGTAAATGCACATGTAATTGTTAACAATAGCATAACTACAAATACCATTGGTTCTACTTAGCTTAAAATGAATGCAAAACATGAAAAAGATATCAATAATCAATGTCTGCGACTTTAGAGGGGTGTAAGATGGCAAGTGACTTTAATCAATTGTGAGACAAATTAATGCCAACGAAGTGTGCAGGGACTTTCTTCTACATCCCTCCTGCTAGCTTTGGCCAAGCTATAGGCTTTCCTAACAAACCAATCAGTGATAGAGAAAATGTCCCATGGTTCAGACGATGGTTGTAAACACGGGTAACTTAATATAATCATCAGCAAAGTTTCATAGGGAACCAATCAGCGGTCAAGAAACTGAAGCTCAATGGTTTGCCCAACTTTCATAGGGAACCGATCGGCAATCGAGAAACTGAGGTTTAATGGCTCGCTCGACGGTTGTAAACATACATGTCATGCGGTACGTGATCATCAGCACTTTCCAAGCCCCGCAAGCATTGCTACAATATGACCAGGACGTTAGTGTCTGAAAGTAAAAAAATTAGCAATTACGCAAGGGCGCTACACTGACGTCTTAATCACTGACGTCAAGGGCCAAGACTAACCTCCTGCATACACGGTTTCATACACGATGACGCGTACACGGTTTCTTTGTTTTTCAAGAAGTGTGTACATTCTCATAATAAGCTTACCTCACAAACCTCCAACCGCATGCAGTACTCTAATGCAGTCCCGGCACACTGCGAAATCAAATTCAAATACCTGTGCAAATGTGGAATTCAAAACATTGTATATAAAATCCTGATGCAGAACCATGACTAATGGCTTTATAAAGATCGTTATTGACCATACAGATTTTCAAAAAATTACAATATAACAGGAGAAATTGCACACTAGGGCAAGAGACAACACGAACCCTTTTAAATGGCAAGATACTTGCCTCTTAGGGTGGCAAATTCCAGTCAAAATCAATTTTACTTTACCTCATAAACATTCATCAGGCAACCGTGGTATTTCATTGGTCCATTCCAGCAACTCGACTGTGTTAAAGTTTTTACTATCACCACCCGTATTCGTATGTACGCGTGACGTGCAAAAACCAGGGAGGTGCCATCACACACTTGGGTTGCAGCCTTAGATTTATTCCAGTAATGTGTTATCTCTTTTAACCAACGACGCACGTGCTTTACGTGCGTACCGTGGAGAACACCAGTGAGGACAGTTGCATGTGCCAATCCATTACGGTATATCAATGGGGAACCGGTGGTGCTCACTTTGCGATTTTAACCGAGGAACTGGGTGAAATTTTACACAATGATAAATGCAAAGTTTTGCGTGAACGTTATGTTATTAAATAACACCAAATAAACTTTCAATTCTGTGTGTCTCCTTAAATCAGAATAATGTTTCACCTTATCCAGATACTGTGCGAACAAACATGTGGTGGAATGGACGAATAAAATACCGCAGCTGCCTGGTGAGTATTTATGAGGTTCCTCACTATAGGAAAACAAATACAACGTAGACACGTGCCCCAAGGCCGCGCGCTGAGTCGTCACCTCAAAAACAGCTTGTTCATGATGATTGGTTTATATCATAATCATCTATGGTTCATATCTGAATGCATGCATGATATTACTTGAAAAATGAATTTAATGATTAGCTCCATGAGATGGTAAAGGCCTTGTGGCTTTGCCACTTGACTGGACTGAACTGGGGAGCCACGCGGTGGACACGCGCGCCATAACTTAAGGCTACTAATAATGAAACACAAGCTAAACAATTAAACAAAGGTTGCTTTTCCTGTAATTTCAAAAAAGTATGAAATTTGGAGAAGCATATTCTATCGCAAATGTTAATTGGTACACTAACTTTTTTAAAAGGTTTTTGTCCATGAATCAGTGTTGTAGTCGAGTACCAAAACTCGAGTACCAAGTTTTCCGAGTACACACAGTGCCGAGTACGGGCCGAGTCCGAGTACTTTTTAGTCGAGTCCTGGGCCAAAAATCTGAGTTCGAGTTTTTCAGAGTCCGAGTACGGGCCGAGTACGAGTACAAAGATATTGAGTACATCCCGAGTACATTTTTTAACCAAAGCTTTATTGGAAATTAGCACCGTTACTTAATGTGATATGTAAAGTCATTACCCAGTATTCCGAAAAATTAAAATGTACACATATTAAAAAGTGTTGTTTTTGCTTGGAATTCTTGATTTATTGATGATCTTCCTCATTCTGAAGGTAAGGGCAAGAGTCGGTTTTGCAATGCTTGTAAGTACCTTTTCATTTTGTGTTCCCTATATTACTTGGTTCAGCACAAACACCTATTTATTTGCAAAGTCTTAAAAATAAAATTGCAGACAGAAAAGTACAAACTATAAGCGTACTTCAGTAAAATTCAGTGCTATCTGTTGACCAGACTACCTTTACTTGCATAATTGAAAATGTTATTGCATCATCATGGTCATAGTCATATGAAGTGTTGTTGTACGAAAAGAAGTTTAATTCTCTAAGATGTTTTTTTGATGGTTCAATAAAAAATGTTCACCAGTGATACTGCGAGCGCTGCCAATACCCATTTTTGAATACTCGATTTAGAGTCGATAGAGAATGCAGCGTACTTTTTACCATATTCACATACACTCTATGAAATTTTTGGTCAAAGTTTAGTATCAAAAAAATTAGTATCGAAAAAATCTGAATTTTCTTTCAAGTACTGCGCAACTGGGATCCAGTTCATTGAGTACAATTTGTCGAGTTTAGGGGACGAGTCCGAGTACACTAATTATGAGTACGTGCCGAGTACTTGTTTTTTTTAGTACTTATGATCGAGTACGGGCCAAGTACTTATTGGTACCTGAGTTGTACTCGAGTTCGAGTTGGAGTACGAGTACTCCAACACTGCCATGAATACTTGAAACAAAGCAAAATCTAAAGGCTGTTCTTGCACTCTGGTTCCCTGACACTTTGTCACATGAAACAGAACAATTCATAGATGATGGGAAATTATGACGTTAGCCAGGGGAACCAGACAGTATTTGAAAAAAAGGCAGTTTTTCAAATGACTGGTCAGATAATGTTCAGGTTGATACAAAAAATTCATCTATTAATGATGACAGCACACCAGTTGCAATGATTTCAAAGGAGTAATCTCTGTTATCAACTAGTACCTTGTGGCTGCCTGGTGTAGTTGCTGGTACACGTGTGGCCTCAAATGTCCCTGCAGCGAGTCCAGGATCAGTAGCCTGCACATGGGAACAGGAAACACAGTTTCAGTCAGTTCACATTTTAAAAATTCTGCATACAGTTGCTGGCACATACATAAAGGCATATTCTAGAAGCCTAAGCTTATATCAGGGCAGTGAGTGACCACTGATAAAAATAGCTGAAAACAGCTAAAAAAGTTGTAAAAAAGCTGAACCTTGAAAATCTCCTATACTTTTGTACACAGCAACTGAGGCAACAAAGCTGAAATCCAAAACAAAAAATAGCTGAAATCACCTTTAAAGCTGAGATTTCACACCCCTGTAATATAGAGATGACTTGAAATAAAAACAAATTTATGAAATACTGAGTGAAATGATGACTGAGACCATGAAAGAATAAGAACACATGTTCTTATTCCTCCATGCTGAGACGTACAAATCAGAGAGACACAACAGACAAACAGATATGTATACAGAAACAGACATGACATTAAATACATAATTAACCTAGAAATAGAGTACATTATTGCTTACGAAATAACACAACAATAAATGTAGGAAAAAGAATGACAAGAAGAATTTCAGAACTTGCCATCAATGTAAGGTTCAGAAGAAAAAGAAAAAGAACATTTCAGAAGCTAAGTCACATAGTGGGAGATGAGGACGTTTTTGTATGAGGACTTGAATCCGTCCACGGACAATTGAGTCTTTATAATTCCATCAATAGAGTTCCAGAGGCAAGAACTGCAGAATGCCAGCGTGTGAATGGAATATGATGTGAAGAACATGTCAAATTAAAACAACAAACTGCTGAATTAAAAAATATTATTTCAGAATTTCACAAATCATAATTGTGCACTTAACCCCAAAGAGGTTTGAACTACTTAAAGGGAATATACATCATTTGCTTTTGCTGTAATTTTCAGAAATGGATGGAATTGGGGGGTTGGAAATATAGTTACACTGACTTTTTTGAGGTTTTGGGTTCCAAAAAGCTATAAATACCAAGAAAAACAATCATATTCCTGTTGTCTGGTTCCCTCACTCCATTTAAGAAGAAAAAGAGCAGTTTACATATATTAGAGAATTGTAAGGTCAGGGAACCAGTCTAGCTGGCTTTTACCCGTTTATAGGTGTGTAATCGATTGCAAACAAGTGCGATGGTCAACTGGGGACAGTATTTGAAAAAAAAAACCCAGATTTTTTCCAACGCTGATCGGCCGATCAGCGTTGGAAATTGATACAAAAATACCACTTTTCTTGAAAATGACAGTATACCAGGTGCCATGATTTTACAGGATGCTTTACACTGTCATTCACTAACAGTCCAGCAAGGTATTTCAAAATGATTTGGTAGTTTTATTTTTTGATGTTTGCAAATGTTGTATTTTCCCTTTAATACTTTTGGACTTCACATAGTGTGTCTGGAGAGGGGGAACCGAAAGAGGGTAATGATGTTAGTGGTTAGTTTATAAAGGCCAGGTCACACCGCAGCGACAACGAACACGATAACGAACATGAAAACGAGAAAATAAATCGCAGCTCTTTAAATCCAATGTAGATGGATAACGATTCCGATACCTTGATAACGATGAAATAAATATCATAGGAATCGCTCAGGGAGCGATTTTCATCGTACGATTTTAACTTTTGACCAATCAGCATTCAGCTAATTCTTACGTAACTATTTCAGCTGAATGTGGAAAATAAAATGAAAGATGTTTTAGCTCCCTCACTAATGTATTGAATTCACCAAACTCTTTCCTTTGGAAAATTTCATGTACCCAGACACATCTCGACTTATTAGACTTATGATTACGACTCCTAAATAATAATAGCAGCAGCAAAAGATCATCGATGTCATTGTCTGCCATTTTGTTAGTTGTCATGGTGATATTATAAAACCGGACGATTTATCATTCCTTTACGTATTTTATCGCGTTAGTGTGACCTGACATAATGATATTTCGTTTTCGTTTTATTGTTCGTTCTCGTTCTCGTTCTCGTTGTCGCTGCAGTGTGACTTGGCCTTAACAACAATGTACACTAAAATGACTGTAAGGAAGATATTTGCCCAAGACAAAAACATCCTACAGAGTAAATTGCATTCCAGAATTGTTTGTTTTCAAAGGACCATTAAATTGTTAAGGTTAAGCAATCCTTACCTCTGGCTTTCTTTATTAGCAATGATGCCAATCCAATGGTTCCTGTAGAACAAATAATCAATAAATAAAATCGTATTCTCGATATATCTGTTTAAGTCCACGAGAGGTGGACGAAAGCTATTGTGATTAAACAAATGTCACCTCATGAAATTATACTTATAAAATCATTGATAGCACAAACATTCTATATTTGTATTCTGTTTCAGTTGATTCTTTTCCAAACCAAATCTTGATGGATATGGTGGAATTTAAAAAAAAATTAGAATCTGTCCATCAAATGTTTCGTGCTGGAGGCAATGATAACATGATCTTGCTGTTTTTATATATAAAAAGCATGACTGATGACAGCTAAAAGATTGTATCATTTCTGGATGACATCTAAACTATTTAACATACAAATCCAATGTGCCTTTGCACACACACGCAAAACATGTGAATTGAATTGGCTATTGCAAAAAAAACGGGTGGATTTGCCAGAATTCAAATCAGAATTTGATTACCGTGTCTAACACACGTAGCCCGGTGACTTTTAAACAATTAACATCTTATGTGATATAGTGTTCAATGCGCAAACATACCTTTTAATTGCCAAATGATGGGTTTTTTTTTATCTTACTGTTGTTCATATATCAGATATTGCCTTCAGACTATTTTTTCTCATATGGAAATGTACATTCAGTTATTAAAAAAAAAAAAAATATCGGGACCATTGCTTTAGTGAAGTTATGCATGTAACACTTTCAAACTGTTTTTCAGATTTCATTTCCTTTTTTTGTGGTTATTACGTGACAAAGCTGTTCAAGTGAAGGGGCTCTTGAATGATACGGTAGAATAGCGCAATTACACAGGGTGTTATTTGTACTTTGCGATATGGTGTAATATCACACTGTAGTTGCCATGGATGAACCAATCAGGATCGAGAAATTTGCTTGAAAGAATTTCGCTTGAAGAAAAATTGTAACATGATAAAAGTTTAAAACGGAAAACAAAAATGAGAAGTTATTTGAAGAATTATGCATATTTGGCACAGACGTACTGAATGCAAACAGGTACGAGAATACATGTTTTGCCATCCAGGCAAGAGGCCGACATGCCCAAACCATGCCGCAGGTGTTGAAGCATTCGTTGCTGCAGCTCAACGCCCTCTAGAGAGTGCATCCAACTGCCTTCATCTAGCACTTGCCCAACGAAGTAGGGCAAGGCACAAGTCCTGTTGGGCTCCAGGGTCACCATCATCAAGTGTCTATAAAGAAACAAGTAGAATTTGGTACACAGTACGTTACAAGGCAAAAACCCAAACATGCACACATTTGATGCCACTTATGTTCTTCATGTAGGATGGAGAAGTGGAGGTTGCTGGCAGGCACATAGTTTTTTTTTTTTGCCAATTGTACAACAAAATTTTCATTCTGTTTCCCATTTGTACAATCCTAATTTAACTTTATGGTCTCCTTCCCTTTGCGTTAACCCTCCCCACACATGTGCCTTTCACCTGGGTGCCAGAGTATTAACCAACCAAGTACCTGTTTATTGTTTTTGGGTTTCAGGTGCTCATTACTTTTTAAAATACAATAAATGAGAAAAATCAACTGATAGATGCTGGTGTTGTCAGATTCATATCTTTTTTATATGTTGCACTTGTAAACAACAAGCCTTGATGCAAAACCCACATGCATTCCAGTGTTGTAGTCAATTACTTTTTGCAAAATTCAAGAACAAGTACAGGTCTCCAAATATAAATGCAGGTCTCAGATTATTGCAATAGCCTTGTACATGGTTTTCTACTATTTAATCGAAAGGTTATAATTAGTTCAACATTCGGCCCCTTGCCCTTATTACTTATACTAAGAAATTTCAGCATATCATCACCACTGTTCTCCAAAGCCTTCACTGGATTCCTGTGGCACAGCACATTGAGTTCAAGATCTTTATTTTGGTTGATAAAATCTTACATAAACGAGTAAGTGATTACCGGGTACTTGGCAGTGCAGTTGGAGTACCCGTACTCATACTCGGACAACTCAAGTACACACAAGTACTTGGCCTGAACTCGACTATCAGTACTCAAACAAAACATTGAGTTGGCCCATCGAGTACATTAAATTGATTCCATTGCTTAGCCTGACACACATCAATTGGCACGGTTGCAGTCTGTATTACAGCTTATAGTCCAGGTCCCGTCTCCCCAATGTTACTTACACTGAGGATTTGTGAATCGGGAGCCAGCCAAGCTCACGCTTCGTATGTTCACTCGTGGCTTCCAATTTTCAATATGTAATAACAAACAACCCCCAAGCAAAGTCTCCCCTTTTTGGTGGTTTTTGTTAATTTTTATTCACATATTTTCTTGTCTACTTAATAGAGTTTTTGCCTGGAAAGGGTTTTCAAAAAAACACCACTCAGCTATCCCTGATGTCTTTTCTTTGAAGATTTGGTGAAAACAAACTGCCAGTTCATTAACTAACTTGTTGAATTTTGTTTTATTTAACATTGTTTACAGTAATTAATAAAGTTGTTTATATATACACTCCTGTGCAATTTGTGAACCTAAAACTAACCTCATAAAGAAATCCAATGAATCTCCAGAGACATCTTTTATGTCCCTCAGTCGGTTTAAATCCCCAACCGTGACAAAGGTGCCATCAAGCATCGAGGCCCTTAAAGAAAAAGTTGAATTGTTACAAGATTGCACAAGTCATTGAATATATTCGTAATGCATGTATTTAAAAGAAAAATAAAGTTCTCTTGAATTGTTTTTAGGCAGTTAGCCTTGGAATTACCATAACAACGGCCTATCTGTTTTTGGCAATTTTCAATATTTTGCTGCTGGATTTATAACAAGTAATAATTTGTCTGCACACTCCAATTGTTTTTTGAGGACGTACACACTATCCAGCTATGTGAAATATGCGCCTGCATGACAAGCAAAGTAGATTGATAAGTTATTCACAATATTGAAGTTATAAGCCCATGGTATTTAAGTAAAGTTATTAAAACCTGAATTTATACCTCAAGAATAGTAAATACTGTGTTACATTAGACTGGACGTGGATGAACCCAAACCATGTAATCCAGTTCCAATGAATAACAGATTGACACATACCTTTCGCTAGAAGACACACAACACTTGAAGGTGATGTGGTTGGCCAAGTCCAAGGCCACACCAGTGCACAGGCAATGGTACCAAGCCTTGCACTTGTCGCACTGGATCCAAGTGCTCAGCTTGGTACCCTTCCTATCGCCCTGGCACATGCCAAGGACAGATGCGATGCAAAGATCGACATCTTCCACATCCCTTTTCCTGAGTGGATCACTTAGGTGTTTCCGTCGGGATCCTCCACCTGTGATAATATAACATTTTCAGTTAAGCAATGGATTTTCTGTTCAAAATTTTAGGGGCGTAAGTTTTTATTAAGGAATAAATGTGTGTTTTGGAGGTTTTAATCACTCTGTTTAAGACCACTTGAAGTCTGGGTGCTGATAATTACCCAAGCCATGCCAGGCTCTCGTCCAATATGAATGGGCAAACTGTCTTAGTATTTATGAATTTGATTTAAAAGGGTTTAGAGCTTCCATAGTTTGGCTTATCACTAAGTCCCTGCATGTACTCCAAAAAAGCTTTTACAAAGGGGGGGGGGAACAACATTGAAAACAAAACATGTTTCAGGTACGTAACAAGAAACAGCTAAAAAAGAAATATAGATAAAAAAGTGGACATTGGCAAAGGGGGTGGGGGTTCATAGGGCATGTGTCCCTACAACATCCCCCTCCTAAGAGTGCCGTCCATTAATTTAAACATGCATCAGTAATACATACATTGAGTGCCCCTCTAGGACACTCACGAAAACACATGTCCAAGGGGCCAGAAGCATGTGCTTGCTAATCTACTCATTGAGTGTAGATGTATTAGTAAGATACAACTTAGGGGTCATTCAAAATTTCCGATAATTTTTTAGTGGGTTAAATTATTGAAAATCGAAATCAACTTTTTTTAAATTAAAAAGGTAAAAAAAGAAAATATAAGCTCTTTAAATTGCCCATTCAACGCCTGCATTCCGATTCCTTTACTTTTAACCCTTTGCCGGCATGGGGGTTCATGCACATGGTAGTACCGCACATGTACATGTATACAACTGTGTATTGTGCCATCCATTGTACAAACGTGTATTGTGTTTTGAACGTGGAAAAGCATTGTTTCTGTTCTGATTTGTTTTTGTTTTGTTGTTATCCTCTTGTTCTTACCCCAAATCTCATAGACTTTCTACACATTTATTCACTGTGGCACTCTGAACCTAAAACAAACTTTCTAATGAAACTTACCCCGGGTAAATTAAAGACCCCAATTTTGTGCCATAGAATGACGTCATGATTACATCACCATGAGTCAGGTGACGTCATTTTAAATGTGCAATCTGTAAGACCCTATATCTTAAAAAAAGTAAGTCCGATTGGGTGTGTAGGTAGACCAGGATGTGTTATAATGGGTAAAATAGCAGTGATGTCAACATGACATCATCTAGTGATTTTATATCGATTTTTTAACTTTTGGACCTTTAAGCCACATCTCATGAATGCAATATGCTAAATTCAAAGTTCTTTTGGTATCATGTTTATTAGGTTATGCATGTACAAAGATATATTTACAAAATCGTGAAAATTGTGGGGCTTCATTATGACGTCATCAAAAAAGTTTTTTTTTTTAAAAACATGGAAGGGAATGTCCGATTGTCATGAAAATTGTTTTCAATAAAGGTTTTAATAAATTTTCAATAAAGTTGCAGCGCTCACGCCTGGAAAGCGTGAGTGAAAAATTTCATTTCTTTTTTTATCCACAACAAACGAAGTGGGAGTCATTACATGGTTTACGCCACTAGTTCTTTTTTTTTTTTAGAGTGAGCTGATACTTGTTTTCACCATTTAGAATGGACTATTTTTACATGTTCCCTGGTGGATTCCCTGTACCGTACATGATTGCCAGTGTGCTGTGTTCTTGGTAAGGTACCGTATACGGACTGAACTGGAAATTTGGTAAGTTTTATAATGAATGGAAAATCAATATTTCAAGATTGAAAATAGGGGTGGGTGGGCGGCTCCGAAACTGCTCTGTTAGTTGAGTTTGCATGTAACTGGGCAGGTGAATTGGAACATGTTGGGCTTGTTTCTTGTTCAGCGTGTGGGCCTTCACCGTGTGGTGAGGGGGAACCCCATTCATGCTGGTTGATTTTGATGCCACAACCAGGGCATTTTCTACTGCGTTTTCCAGTAGCAGGCATTGTGAAGAAAATTGTTGAAATCAGTGCTGCTGCGGCTTTAATCAGAATGGAGCTGATAGCACTTGCCTTCACCATATAAACCCACTTCATGACACATAGAGACAAGACTATTATTTGACTGGTTGCTATGCAAAACCATCTGTTTCCATGACTCATGAGGGAGAGAACTTAGAAAGTGGGGGACCTCCCATGTGGGGCCATTGACCAACACTGACCATGAGTTGTGGTAAGTGTTGTTTGTGCATCAAATGTATATTGTCTGCTGTAGTTCAATAAAAAAAAAATCATTCTTGAAATTTCACATTGAAAAGACATTGAAAATTTTGAATGGCCCCCTAGAAGAATACATATTTTACTTACGCCTAGGGACTAAAGGCACAAAGTGATTCATGGGCCCATGGTCGGATGCCTTTACCCACATCACATGCACCACTGGAGAGACAGGCTCCTCTTGGCAGGGGCAAGGGTGGATGTGGGTATCATACCCCAAGCTCTGCTCCTCACAGTGCTGCTGAATGAAGACATTCAGGTACCCTGCAGTAAATAAAACCTGCAGGATACCTACAAAAAAAAAAGGGGGGCAACATGAAAATGTTAATATTGTTGTGAATCATTGTTTGAACATTCATTCTTACTTCCCTTCACTAACTTCCCTGACACAAAATTACTAAATCTTTATTAAATTAAAACCAATTCATCAGGCTTAATTGTTTGTACTCTTATCAGATTTATATTCTCCCAAACCAAATAAACTTAAAAACAAAATCAGATGTCAATATAGATGTAATTTCTGTGACAGGTTCCTTGTATGGTGTGAGCAGTTGTTTATGGTAGTATTAATGTAGTTGAGGACTAACATGATCCACCCACTAAGTGGTCATTGATAATAAAAATCACTTTGTGTATCTTTCACTTTCCTAACCTTCAACAGCATATAACTATATTTGTTTAGTGTTTTCTTGAAATGTCTTGTTTCATGTTTCTTAAGTTCTCCAATTGCTAGTAGAAGTGCTAATGATATCCACAAATTACCTCATGTGCTATTGCAGAGATTTTTTGCTGACTATAATTTCAACAAGAATTAAATAACTTAAATTTTGAGAACATGAACAAAGTTCAGATTCCTAAAAGGATGGCTGTTGAGTGGGCTGGCTAGAACAATCAGCAAGTTCATGAATGTTAAGTGTGAAGGTGCACATGTACATGGTGATTAAAACAAAAGTGGAACCCCCCCCCCCAAATATATTTTAGATTTAAACAAATATGTTGTACGAAAAAATAATAATGACTAGAAAGCAAATTTCAAAAACTAGTTTTAGATTTCTTAAATTTCTTAAAAGAATATCACCATTTAAAAGCAGTGACAAAACACAACTTTTGTTAAAAGAAAAAGCAATGCATATTTTGTTCTGCCTGTATGTAACAACCAGGAAAATGACACAGATTACTTGTTTCAACAACTGTCAACAATACTTTGAACAAATTGAGCAATTTCAGTAATTTTTTTATTGGCTTTCCAGTCATAATTATGTTTGATGCTACATTTTGTTTTATATATTTTCAACATGAAATACATTGTTTGAGGTTTAGGTTCCACTTTGTTTTCAACTTCGCCTGTAGTAGTCACTAGCCTTGTCAAGTCACTGTACAGAATTTGTCCAGTGGGATCACAAAGCCACAATCATACAAAATTTTGGAATGTGACAGCCTGAGCAGCATTTAGCAATTATCATGTAACCTTAGCTGGTCCTGAGGACTAGTGTCTCTTTTCATTTATGCAAAAGTAGCCAGTATGTACACCCAGAACATCTCATTACCATTTTGCTGGTTGATAATTGTAAAGGACCATTGTTCGCATTTTTGGGCGGAAAAAAACACCATTTTCTACACTTGTGCTCTATAGCCAGGTATTAAATAGTACTATCACCTACTAGGAATTTGGAAGTGCTTACAAAACAAATTGTGTCCCTTCCTACCTACCTGAATTCATTCACGTCGTTACCCGAAACACACTATTCATATAGTTGCATTTTCTTCCCCCCCCCCCCCGGCCTCTGCTGTTCACTTGATTACATTGTTCAAAGGAGGTCATGTATAATAAACCACATGAACCACAAGCTATTCACCAAATTGTGTGATAATTATAAATTACAATGCAGAATTTTTGTTTAGTCTTCTCCTGACATCATTCAAAATGTAACCACATCTAGATGTAACATGTGATTGACTCGTTGACTGAGTAATCTCACCTGAATAGGAGCCAACTTTGGCTGTAGCAGCAGCCTCCTCCTTCACTGTGTATGCAATGATATCCTTGGGAGATCCCCACATTGAATCTGACCTCGCAGTTGTCATCATGTGCATGAATGCACATGCTGATGGCACATCATCAAACTCATTCAGGTACTGCAAAAAGAAATAGGTTCTGATATTGAAAGTGAATCATGATTTGAGAATCTTTAGTTTTAAAAGCATCTCTGATGAAGTGTAATTAACATTAAGGAGATACCACAGTAAATGCTTTTCTTTTGAGGGAGATCTACAATGTATATTTACATTTTGCTGATTACATTTCAAATAAAGATGAACAGCTAGTATTTTACGCAAAATGTTGTTACAACATTGTTATTGATCGTGAGTAGCATTGGTTCATCTTTGACAATTGAAAAAGCCAGTATGCGCTTTCCAAGGTATTTTTGCCACATGTACTTGCGCGTGTTTTTGGCAACTTTTTAAGGTGAATATATTTGCAACCTTAAAAACCCCAAAACAAATGGAGTTCTAATGCACCAAGTAGTGGGTCAACATTTAGAGTACTTTGACATTCAGGTACAAGTGTGAGTACTGTAAAACTGTACTCAAATAAAAATTGAGTGCTGATCACAAGTACAACAACACTGCACAAAGCACATCTAACATTGATGCATAACATTGAACCATCATGCACGAAATGCATTAAAAAGTAGCATCATATTTAATCAGCTCACATATTTACCATTGCAATATAATGGTCCACATGGCATACACCATAAATGGTGGCAGCCATGCGGAGGAACAAGGAGTAGTCTTCTGTTCCCTGACACAGCAAACTGAGAGAGTGGAATAAGCAGTTGCCATCCCCACTGCTCATCAAAGCAACAAAGCCAGCAGGCAGTTGTCTCAGTTTTGTTCGCCTGTTAAAAGGATGAAGAAAGAAACCATCACTTCACACCAAGATTATGTGTCAATGTACAGTTGCAGCCCCAGATGTTTTTTTTTTCTCCATGGAGTTGGCAGATATTCTGTGCTACTGGGTCGTCAATGCATAATGGAAAAGTTTTTATTGTAAGACAAATTGGAACAGAGTTAGGACTATGGGACTTTCTGCTGTCCCGCCCATAGAGTCGTTGGTCCCTGTATGTAGACAAAACATGTAGTCCCCACACATACAAAACCAGAAACATACATCCATGCATGTTACCCGCATCAGACTATATAGAGCCTGGGCAAATTGACTGCTTAACCCCTCATTGCCAGGTTGTATACAGTTGACGTTACTATTGTCGTTATTATTATCTCCAGACTTAGTTCCTTGTATTATCCGTACGCTTGGTAAGTTATGCAGAAAGCCATGTTACCCACGACTGTATACAAAAACTATGTGCAGCTGAGGGAGCATGGTGTTTTCTTGAAGTGCTGCAGTGCTTTGCGTGCAAAAGTGTTGAGATACATGATTAATAAGCAGTATGTATATGTTTCAGATTGAAATTAAAGAATTAAAGAATAAAACGGACCGACGTACCAAATTGGGCAAGGAACCCCCAATAACAGAGATTAATGTCAACGACGGTACGCGGAAGTAACATTATTAGCTGGTAATCATCTGCAATGCATGCATGCACATGTACAAAGGTGACAAACCAGTCATTCAGGAGTGGACTATTGACAATAGAGGGAGCAGTTCAGCTACAGCAATTAAATCATCACAATTGGGACTGATAAAATTAAATTACAATTGTAGCGGGAAGTTGGGGTGATTTTTTTTTAAAAGGTCCTCTAAGGGCATTGGTTAATTTTATTCTTCTTTTGACAAAGTTTCTCGGCTGGGTAATTTGAAGGTTTAATGTGTCGTCCAGGAACAAGCTCAAAAAGAGGCAGATTTTAACCATGCACATACGAGCAGGACTTGGTTAATAATTCGTATTACTCTGTTTATAGCAGGGTTTTTTTTGGATGGGTGAGGGTCTTTTTAAAAACATTGTTATTCTGTATGGGGGCAGATTGGCAGCAGCAGGATGATTTCTCATGAAATCAAAGCTTGTATAAAGCCTTTTTTTCCCCCTCATAGGAATCTGTACAAAAACACTGGGACTGGCGAAATATGCTGGTCTAAAATGAAAACATAATATACTGCCACAGAAACAACAGTGTGACAACCAGCTAAAAAAGTGAATTATTGTAGATACTCACGCGTAGTCAATCTTACACTCCATTGGAAGCTGGGAAGCATCTGTTATCTGCACGGCCATTGGTGGTGGCAGACTGCTGTACAGATCCTGACACAATGCTTCTAATTCTTGCCAGCTGCATCTACTCAGCCTGCCTAGCACAGCTCCATAATTTCCAGTCTGAGCTCATAAAAAAGATTAAAAATCCCAAATCATGTTTAGATCAGCCTGAGGTGGGTATAACAGTGTGTGCAATATGACTGACAAATATTCCAAGATAAACATTCCAATTGGTTTGGAGGCATGCAAACACTCATTTACAACCATTTTGCAAACCAGTTGGCACCACCAAAAGTAAAGCTGGAAATACATAATCCAAGTTAGATTCAATCAAGAATTGCCATGTTGAACTCTGAACACACCTTCAAATCTGTTAGTGCTTGATCTTCATTTGGTGGCTCATTTGGTGGCTCATTTGGTGATTCCGTTCGTGTAGTTGGCTCATTTGGTGTTTCCGCTTGTGTAGTTGGGCTGCCAGGTTTTCCAGAGTCCTTAGCCTGATGACTGGCATAAGCGTCATACACACAACTAAGCTGAAAGATATTCAATCTCTGCTGGGAACCTTCAAAACACAAAAAAAAATATTGGCTGAAAGGACATGATAAAGATCAAGAGTGAAAATAAACTTTGCTGTTGCACCACTTTCCAAACTTTGTTGTTAATAGGCCTAATTACTGAACAGAAATAAAAGACAGAGAGAAACAAAATGTCACCTCGGGTAAACAGTTTTTGAACTTCAGGATGGTTTAAAGGTTGAAAGCACATGTCATTTTAAATACAGAAATAAATACCCCTGAAGAAAGAACATTCAACGATTTTTATTCAACTTTTACGCCCAGCACTTTAGCAATGCCAAAAGGACAATTTTTTTGTTGAACAGCAGGTGAATTTTTTCTGATTATGATGGGTGCTAAATACTGACAATGTCCATAATAATAACATGCATATTGCAACACATGCATGCACTCGTGACTATATACGGCAAAGGGACACTCAGCCATCACAATCTTACAACATTATGGCATATAACAATCCATGCCATTCCCTGAGACAATACATTTGTTGAGATTATTCCAATGCATACTATTAATTACCTGATACCCAATTGGGTGATTGGAATGGAATTCCTTGAGGCCACCAGCATGGTCTGTTCTTGTTACTTGTCCAGAATCCTTTCTCATCTGCAATGCACAATGTCGAATGAAATTATCATTATTCACAATTAATTGTTTGATTCGTTGTTTTTTTTCTAGAGGTAAACAAATTTATAGTTGTTATTATCAGACGTGTAAAGGTACCACTAAGGAGACATGTTATCGTCATTTCTTTGCACGATCACAGCCCCCCTTCAGAGGCACAATTTGAGTGTCGCAATTAGCTTAAATATTATTTTGTTGCTCGGGGTCTAATTGTATACCATCTATCAATGGGGGTGTTTTACAAAACCGACTATTATGCACACAAACAGCAAATATATGGTACTTTTTAGGGCGAAACATGTGCGCAATTCAGTAAAAGGCACCTAACATGCAAGATGCCACAAATAAGGGCACCACTTCTTTTTTAAAAAAGGCCACTTGTTCCGAAAGAGGGCACTTCTTAAAAAAAAAAAAACTCTCATTACAAAATTAGTGGGAGGGGGGATAAGCCCATTAAAAAAAGGGCATTTGAATGGAAAAGGGCAGTCTGTAAAAAAATAATGGGGTGTAAATACCCCCCGCTACACGTATGCCCTTTGAGATGAACATAGTCAGAGAGAACATTGTTATAACGGACACACTGTCTTCCATCATTGAGAACATCACAAATCCACGTGACAATGGCCCCACGGACTCCCATGGCAAAAATCTTCTTTATAAGGATTGTATGGTCGACAACATCAAATGCCTTCGAGAAGTCCTTGTCTAGCTGCAGCAGGCTATAGAAAACAAATTAAATTAGTACATTGATGCAAGTAAATTTTTAGAATGAGGAGTTACAAGGATTATTTCACAAAGAGTAGTATTAAATATTAGTTGAGTATAAGAATACTTCACTTACGCTTTGGATTGCAGGCACATGTTATCACACGCCGTAACGAAACTGCAGACAGCTCACCTGAAGGAGTGTTGCAGCCAGAAGGTGCAGATGGTGGTGGTGGGTAACGTGATTCTGAGTGTATACAAATCAATATTTCATGGGGTAAATTAAATGAAGTCATTGTGTATCAATATCAGTTAATGCATATTAAAGAAATGGTTGAAGAAGTTGATCATTGACATGGTAACAGGGGCATACGACATTTGGAGACGTTAAAATTTCTTCCCAATTTACATGGGTACTAAGCAGTGGATGCATATTTTGAAAAGAATGAATAAAAACTCACATGAAAGCATTTTTATTTAAAATTGAAAACGATTCAAAAGTAGTGCTAAGAATAAAATTAAATATTAAATCAACGAAAAAATTGATATTGACATTATTATTGAAGGTGTCATCATAACGACACTTGAGATTTTAAATACAATTCAAAATATACACCCAACGAGGGTGCCAGAGCATCCAGAAGATGGTCTAAAGGGGTTAAAAGTTGATCAAAAGTGTAAAACGTCACAAAATCGGATTGAGACAAAATCAAAACAAAAATAAAGGCTTTTCTGTAACTACAGTACGTAGAAAAGCCAATTTATATTTAAAAATTCCTGCAGTGGGAACAACTATGATCAGTTTTACCTGCAACCATCAGTTCACCGATGACAGACTCAACACAAGATAATGAACATTTCATTCAATCAACTCATTTCACTATTACTATAAACCCAAATCTAATAGCTCTTTTCATTGCTCAATTAATTTTAATTACATTCTTCACACTTCCCTGTTGACATCTTGATGATTATTTTCAATTACTTTGTGGTCCACACAGACAGTTCTCAGAGACACCATGTCTCCATTTGTGTGGTCACACTGGGCTTGGTCATATCCTAGATTCTTAGTATTTGCTGTCCTTGGTTAATACACACAATCCATTATGTTTCATGTCTGTATTTAATCAGCCCCACTCCCCCTAAGGCTTCACTCATGTCTCTCTCCTCACTCATGTTCTGAACTTCCACCAGAACCAACTCTCTGTCAAGCGATTTTAGTCTGTGCTTTAAATAAAAACACATAGATCCGATGATCTGTGTCAGAAGTTTTATTTAGTGTTCAAATGTATTCTGTTCAACTTCTTTGAATACATCTCTCTTATTGACAGTAACCATGACTCCAGGACTGGTATAGTCAAATACCACCTATGATAAAATACTTGTGTTACATTACCATGATCGGATCCCAGTAAGCCACTAGGCCGATTTAGTGCCGCCTCCTTGAACCTTTTTAGAACATGGTCGTCCTCCACGAAACTCCTCATGAAGGATGGGCCTTCAAGAGAGAAAAAAACATTATTTCTGTAAAGTAAACTAATGTTAAGATATCTGACCATTTAATAATGCCATACATATGTAATTGTCTTCGGTCTGATGTTAAATACTGACAAGTAGCATAGCACATTACCGGACTTGAATCATGACTGCAGAAAAATGTGAAAAATAATTTGCCAACTTCACTTGCTAAGAAAAAATTATTCAACCAGCAAAGTTTGATTTTAGTCTCAATTCAATTTTTAAAGGGGAGTTCTCTGGAATATTTTGCATCTAAGAGGGAGGTCAAGTGACGTGGCGTAAAAACAGATCAATTGACTAATAAAACATGCGTAGCAAGGGCTAGTGCATTGATTATTGCGCAATATAGCGGGGGCAGGTGTCCAGATTACTTCTTTGAATACAATTGACTAATTAAGATCTAAGAAGTGATAGGGTTAGGGTTAGGGTTAGGGGCGGAAGCTGATTTTTCCTGCAGAAGATTTGTCCTTGAGGAATTTGTAATTTGAGAAGACAATACGGTATAAATTTGTTCCTAAAATTGATATTACCTACAACAGTTGTGTAGCTAAGTATTTCATAAACTTCATCAAAAGAGATCCCCTAGCATTCTTAATAAGAGAAGGATAACAATTGCATTACACACATTATAGGTCTGCTCTAGAATAAGTGCTATCACAAGCTAATCTACCCAGTTGCATAGCATTTTCGCGGTACTTATAGTATTTTCATTAAAACATAAATAAAATAAAAAATATATAAAAACAAATTTTAAAAAAAGGTAATAATTTAAGCAATCTTAGGTACTTACCTCCCCATTCCAGGACACCCTGATTTAGCCTCATGACGATGAATGGTGACACTGAAGGTCCGACTGAAGAAACCAATTGTGAAGCCTGCAATTCAATAATTATATTTGAACCACATAAACATTTATGACTACTTATGTTATTTCCTATCCAGGCAGGAGGCCTTACTAGAGACTTTGTTATCTAGCTTATTATCATTCATTAGATAGACTCTAGCTTTTCTTCACTAGTTACTTTGTTTTATCACCCCCTTATTAGCTCTGTTTATTCATAATCCCTTTGTGGTCTGCCCAGGAATGTGAGGCTCTGCCAACATCCTGTGGTTCAGATAAGCTTTGTTCAGTCATGTGTTATCCACCAACAAAAACACACATGTTGTAGAAGTCTTGTGATTTAAGGAAAGTTTTACAGCGCTGGCTTTGCCGCCATGCGGCCACTGATGAGGAATAAAAACAGTACATTTTCCATCTAAACTTGAAGAGCCTGTTGTCCCTGGTCACATTTCAGTTTGGTGTTGGCATACTTTTATAATCTGCTGTCGTTTTTTTTTGGGGGGGGGGGGGCGGGGGTTGAGATTCGCGACCTCTCTAAATATTCCATGACATATTTTTGTTAAAATGTAAAAAAAAAATTACATAACCATGAAACAAGCAATTGGTTAAATCGTGAATATGCAATAGGCAATTAACTTACTATTTCGCAGGATGTAATCAATTTCAGTAAACTTACTGTTTGTTGTATTTTTTTCCATTTTCTGCGGTTGTACTGCTGATTCCGGCGTTTTACCTGCAGTGGGTGGTTTAACAATATAATCACAATTTTAAGTAGTCAACAAATTGTGTGCTTAATTCTTTGATATGTTTACTTTGAAGTAACCAGACTGGGTATCTTTGTCCATTTAGGCCTACATACAGAGACATACTTAGCAGAACATTGTTTTTATTCACAACAATTAAGAAGAATACAATCACAGGGAAATTCTATTTTATGGTACCACATCTTGAATCTGATATTAAAGGTAGTACCAGTAGGTCATCATAAAATTATCATTTGAAGGAAATCAGTTAACTGGATGTTTAAATGGCTTTTACTTTTAGGAGGTTAAAGCAAGTGTTAGTGTACTCGTACTTCTGGGGTATTTGTATTTGTATCAGTATACTCTTCTGTACCTATAGTGTTTATGACTGTCGGATTTGAACAGCATTCCATCCTCCATCTACTGACTTTACACAGGTCAAGTGTCCAGAGAAAAAAACCCTTTTTACATTTCAGCACCGATATGTTGAACCCTTCCCCCTATCCGAAATTCATAAATCCGCCCCTGGTATGTACTCACAAGTACAATTCAAGTACACACAAGCACTCAGCCTATCATGAAGCCTATTTCAGGTGTCTACCAACATTACTATCCTAGATTTCTCTTCTTCCATTTTGAGAAATGGTGAAAACAAAAAGTGCCAGTTATATTATTCATTGCAGCGGCGGCAACTTTGATTAACTTTTTTAAATGTTTGTGTTACAAATTTTAAAAATCTTCACTCCCTTACTACAAATATACAGTGATACCCTATTCCTGAAATAATCTCCACTAAGGTAATTTTGAGCCATTCGGCTTTGAATTTGACTAGTTAGGCCTAGACACAAAGGGCCATTTTTTTTCGTGAAAGGGTTTAAATTTTAAACAGTGACATTATTTCAGCCTCTTTGTCTGTTGCATGTAGCCCATCTGAGCTGGTAATGGTATGTCGTTTCCCGAGTCCCAAAAAATGGCGGCCATCTACAAAATAGCCCAATTGGGCAGCAATTTTGGAGCAAAAAAAGGGCCTTGTGGTTATTTTTTTTAAAGGCAGGATGATAAACTTTGGTTTTTTTCCTTCTAATTTGCCTAATGTTGGAAACTGGGCACACACAGTGTGAGAGGGGTGTTTGTGCATTTGTGGGATGAGTTTCCATCTCAAGAAGGTTACCTATCTTGTCAATGCGCAAGGGGTATTTGTGTTTTGGAGGGGCAATATTGCATGTCAAGAGAGGAGAAAATGTTAGAGTGTGTGTTTCAGGGGAATTTTTAATTTTTCATCTTGGGAGGGTGACCCATGCCCCAAGTTCCGCCGCCCCTTATTCATTGATTTGATTATTTATTTTGATTGGTTGATTTAAAAAAAAATTTTTTAAAGGAATAGAAGTGGTTTAGTGCTAACCACTTCAAGATTTGTTTGCATGTTTTGTTTGTTTTTCTTTTCTTTTAATCATATACTTATTTTGTTACTTTTTTTGGCTTGTGTAACTTTAGATCCAATGCTCATCAAACATAGAAAAACTAAGAAGAAACTACATGCTCAGACATGTCAGACTCACTCAGAGGCCCTAAAACATGACTCAATCTCTGTATCTATATCACAGAAATGGTCCTTTTCAACTTATTTTAATCCCAACTAGGATTCTGTTAACCTGAGGTATGTTTAATCATGGTTTAGCATGTTTACTGGAATCTGGGTTGGGAAACTAAAGGTAAAAGGACCATTTTTGTGATATAGATACAGAAAGTCCTTTTTGTTTTTTTTTAAAATAAAATTTTTAGGGCTACTTACTACTACAATTATTAATCTAGAACATAGTAGCTTAAATTATAGCTTTACCATATTTACTTAGCTCCAGCCATGCCAGCTAGCTCATAATTATGTCGAATTCTTGATGGGCATTAAAGCTTATTCAGGTCAAGCTATTGAGTCATGATGCTATTTACTTTTGGACTTGCTTAAGTTCTACTCAAGACTCGGATTATTTTTCTTGCACATTGACAAAAAAAAGTTTACAATTCATTACCGCAACCGTGTCAGCACTCGGTCTCTTGACTGGGACTGCGCTGCTGTCCTTAGACTCAGCCTCTGTGTCTGAAGGAACATTGGAAGGAGCATCGGAAGGTGGACCTTCAGGTGCGTTGGAAGACGAATCACTTGCCTCGGCCTCATCCATTAGATCGATGGATACAAGTATACAATACTATTTAATACTGAACAATCTTCCTGAAATTTAACTGAACCAACAAGTGCGACTGCGAGCTTCAACTGTCGATGTCTTGAGACGACTTTCCCCAAACCACGTGTGAAGGCAAGTTCAAGACATGACAGCACAATAAACTATGTTGAACCACAGGTGTGCGGATATATGATACCGGATATTGGGGTGACCTTTTTGGGAGGTGACCGTATGGCAACGACAAAATTCTGCTAGAATGCAGTAATAAACAATCTGCTAGAATCTGCTTTGATCACAAACATTTTTTTTTTCAGAATTTAATTATTTTTTTTATGTTGCACACAAATTTTGGCCGTAGGAATTTTTGTCCAGGGGCGGACGATTTTGACGTTGTTGGCGCCACTTACACCGGCCCTAAATACTCATCAGCAAGGTCAAACAGGGGAGGACTAAAAACAGACCAAAAATCACCCCCCCCCCCCCCATGGGTGCGCCACTGCACAAAACACATTATACAGATATTGAAGCTTGTTCGATATTGAAGCTTGTTCAAAACAAATCTGCCATATTTTACTGCTAGACCGGTGACTTATTTTACAGAATTCTACCAGATATTTGACAAAAATAATTTTGCTAGATTTTCTGCTAGATTTTCTGCTACGTATTCATTCCCACCAACAAAATCAGCTAAAACGGTCACCATGACACAGAAGTGACCAGTCTTCCGCAAAACCCATCAGCGCTGGCCACAAATAACTTTGGAGCAATATCATTGGATGGCATGCATGAATATGCATTTTCATTTACACGTCAATCACGGCTGTATAGCCAGCACAATGCTTTCAGAACGGCTGCATAGAGTCTAACTCCACATTGCACATGCGCAACATGGATACAACCACCAGAATTGAGCTTCATATGTCTGCCTGCATATATATCTCGGAAGTTGTTGAGCGTGTCTTGTGCGGTTGAACTTCAAGTGAAGTGCAGGGACTGACAAGGTAAGTAGAAACAGATAGAGGAACTAAGAAGAAGCGTGTTCTTTACTTGAGTAAACAAGGTCTCATTGCAAAGTATTTTTCATGAAGAGAAAGTTCTGAGGAGAAGAAGACGATGTCGCACATGTCGCATGCAATGCATTATGGAAAACTTTCCCACATTCAGACATTCCCAATTTTGAACATTTTTTTAATTGAAGCACCAAAAAGTTACTGATGCATAATGTTCGGCAGTCAGGTGGTCATGTTATTCTACCTCCATGGGCTAACTGTTATGTTAGGCTGCCTATGCCCTGCCTGATGCCTATGGCCGGCTGCCTCTTCAACATCCACAGGCATGACAGGTGTCAGCAAATGACTCAGCACTTTTTCTGCACTCTGAAACTTGGTTTCCACGTCTCTTTTACTGCATGCTAGGGCCTAGGCCTATAAAAATAGGTAGTGTATATTTTGCTGGAGGTAACGCCGGCAAACTAACGTTTATAAAGGTTTGCCGGCGGCAATCCATATCAACAGAGGGCGCTGTACTCTTTAAGATAGGGCTGAATTATAACATGTATTGAATTCCCACCATAGTTGTGTAGCACAGTCGGTGCAGTGGTTAAGCAACAGCTCTAATGAGTGGGATGTCCCGAGTTCAAATCCCGACCCCGTGACAATTTTAAGTTTTTTTTTTCCAATCCCCAAATAAATAAGAATATTCTTCTTTTATTATTTTAATATGTCTCAAACATTTTATTGCAGAGTATTACTTTTTCTTTTTCAGATTTGTGGCTCTGGAGGATTTTTTTTAAAGGGAAATAAAGTCCGAAATTATAAAATGGTCTGATTCCCATCTTGTTAATACAAAAATACAACGATAAAATTGGCATGGAGCCAGACTAAAATTTGTCACCGGGAAATGTTTTTAAGTACAAATAAACAGTAACTGCGCATGTTCAGTGCATATCCGGCAAACTAACGTTTACTGAAGGTTTGCCGTCTCCGGCAAAATATCCACTGCCATAAAAATATGACACTCAAGATCAAGACTGGATGACTTATGACTGACTTTAAGTTGTAGGGCTTTTGATAGATGTGGGAAAGTTTTCCATACACGTACATAGGCCTACGTAACTTTTTTTAATCAGTTTTGAAGCACCAACAAGTTACTTTCTATGGTTCTTTCATCTATTCTTCCTCCTCGACTCTCACTCTCTACCCTCCTCCAATCCTCTTTATTTACCAGTTACTTACATGTATGTCATAGAACAAGGAACAGAGCTTATGTTAATATAATATGCACCTATCAATTGTTTTTGCAGTGGCTGACCGTCATTCATTGAGATGTTATATGATGAAAAAAAGTGGCATCAGGATGCAACATTCTGTCCACAAGATTTTTTGTTTGGCCAGATGTATATCTTTACTAGTCTGAAAATTTGGGACTCTCAATACTAGTGTGAGAGTCCCAAAACGTAAGGTATTGAAAACATGCAACACAATAAAATAGACTGGCACATGAAACAACCAGTCCTGCATCAATCAACTGTGCCGAAAGAAACATCTGGAACCCAGTCTCTATTTCTACACATTTCCATAGTCATGCTACTACTGAAGAGTTAAGTCTTTTCAAACAGTTGGACATGTACCAGTCTAGTCCTAGGCTTCAAATTGCAATCATGGTGTGAAATAGTCAAGAAAAGTCTCCTTTCAAATTGAATGCAGACCCCTCAAACTAGGCTGGTCAAATACTGAGGACCTTGTCTTTGCTTCATGAAAATTTTGGAAAATTTTGTCCGCTAAATAGTGAGTAAAGTTGGCCTGACATTGTTTTGCACATTTTTTGCCCCCAAGGTCTGAAATCTTTCCATCATCATTGCCGAACTGCCTCAGTTTTATCGCATTGTTTTCTATTTTCAGGTTCTTTACTTCCCATTTTGTCAGAGGCCTAGGAGCTTCTTTTGTTGGCCATCATGGGCTCGGAAGCAATTCAGACAGATTTCATGACGATGACTCGCTTCATGTTGGAGGAGCAGTCTCGTTGTGAGGGAGCCACAGGCGAGCTGACGCAGCTACTCAACTCACTCATGACGGCCATCAAGGCCATCTCATCAGCCGTCCGAAAAGCTGGCATCTCCAAACTGTGAGTAACCAACAGGATAAGTCAGGATTAATTGGCGTACATAACGCCTGGAAGTATGAGATTTGTTATGATCGATTAATCACTCCCATGTTGAATACCATTGTGATTTATTAAACAGCTGGTTTTTTATGCTTTAATTGTTCAAATGAATACCAGTGGAAGTTTCAACAAATTCAAGTTAATTGTCAACATTTTGGTTGTGACATTATATTCCACCAAGTATGTCTTTCTGTGTGTTCACGTCTTTTCCATTTGTTTCATGCAGGAGTATTTTAGAGTCTTTTACTTGAGAAATTGTTGGTGCATGCTGGTATGCTTTTTGAAAGGACGCTTTTAGTTTCATAACATTTAATTGGTTTTGCCCAAAAAATGGGAGTGATGACTGACTTGATTTGTGCTTAAAGGGAATATACATCATTTGCTTTTGCTGTAATTTTCAGAAATGGATGGAATTGGGGGTTGGAAATATATAGCAATATACTTACACTGACTTTTTTGAGGTTTTGGGTTTGAAAATGCTATAAAAACCAAGAAAACTGTAGTCTGGTTCCCTGACTCCATATAAGAAGAAACAGAGCAGTTTACATACATTGGGGAATTGTAGCCTAAGGTCAGGGAACCAGTCTAGCTGGCTTGTACCCGTTCATAGGTGTGTAATCGATTGCAAACAAGTGCGATTGTCAATTGGGGCCAGTATTTGAAAAAAAAGCCAGTTTTTTTCCAACGCTGGTCGGCGGACCAGCATTGGAAATTGATACAAAAATACCACTTTTCTTGAAAATGACAGTATACCAGGTGCCATGATTTTACAGGATGCTTTACACTGTCATTCACTAACAGTCCAGCAAGGTATTTCAAAAGGATTTTGTAGTTTTATTTTTTGATGTTTGCAAATGTTGTATTTTCCCTTTAAGTGGATAACTGAATAATCATTGTGTGCGTGGACACACAGCAGTCATGGTCTGATGGCCAATTACAGTAATCATCCTCCAAATTTCAGTCTATAACTAATATTTGGACCTTAGAAGTTATTGATTTTTCGTTCAATATTTCACTGCAGCTTCGGCATAGCAGGTTCCACCAACATGACAGGTGACGAACAGAAGAAACTAGACGTCTTGTCCAACGATCTCTTCATCAATGCTCTCAAGTCCTCCTTCACCACCTGTGCCCTCATCTCGGAGGAGAACGAGGAAATGATTGTGGTTGACCCGGATCGGGCTGGCAAGTACATCGTGGCGTTTGACCCCCTGGATGGGTCCTCCAACATTGACTGTCTGGTGTCCATTGGCTCCATTTTTTCAATCTGGAAGAAGGTGAGCCATTTATTACTTTAATAATTGAAGTAATTCAAACATGTAGCCGGGTTGATCTAGGGCCTTTACCAAACCTAGACTTTGTCTCGGCCTAGGCTTCATCTCCAACTCAAAAATATGTTTCAAACTTTTGATGTTCTAATCAAATGTAATAACTTTAAAGTTGGGATCTGTAGTGTTTATGATGTATTGTTAGATAAGGCGTTCCATATATCCAAATATGTATACTTGTGTAGTAACAGGGTCATAGGTCAAGTCGTGTTTTCAGTCTCCATGCACGCACTGTTTATGTGGGTATGCATTGTGTAGACACATTTACGTTGAGCCAATGTGAATGAAATGTCGACCACAACAAGTCCGCCGCAACAAGTCGTCTCTCAATTGTGCCGTTACTTCACCCACGTTTTGTGGAAAATAGTACACAATAGGATCATACTGTCAAAATTATATATTTTTTTAAGCAGACATTGTACTAGTATTGAGCAAGAGTCCCCAGAAGTCCAGGCCTACAGTCGTAAAGCTAGAATCTTTAGCTGAAGGTTCAAGGTAGAGGTAAAGCTGAGGTTTAGTAAACCCCACTACTTCAGGAGTTTCTTTCCCTTACTTTTTGAATTAATGTATGGCATTAATTGTCATAAGTGGATGGAACGCAAACAGTGCACTGTGATGTTTGAGTTACTTTTGGCTTATTAGCTCAAACAGGTGCCATTTTGAACTTAAATATCAGCTCACTGTATGCCCCTCGACGAAAAGGTCGTCCAAACATGACCCTGAAAACATCCTTCGAGCTAGAAACTGGTCTGAGTGGTCCATCTCTCTCTAACACTACGCTCGACAGGGACAGCTGGGCCCAACTCATCAAGTCATTATGAAAATGAACAAATGAAGAAGAAGAAATATGCAGCTGAGGGTTCATTCAAGGGTTTATTTTTCCCACTGTAGACTTCTGAAGGCCCAGTAACCTTGGCAGACATCTTGGTTCCTGGCAACAATCTTGTTGCTGCTGGCTACGCGTTATACGGCAGTGCTACGATGATGGTAATAACCACCGGCTGTGGAGTCAATGGGTTCATGCTGGATCCGGTAAGTCCCAAACTTATCAGATACGATACAAAAACATGAGTCACTCCCAAGATATTGTTCTTAGGAAGCTCCTTGAATGCTCCAAAAACCTCTACCCTGCAGGAAACCAATGGAACATTCCTTTTAATTTTGAAGTTCATTCAAACAACAGTTTTATTTTTAGTCCCAATTGACTAACTCAGGTGTCCAGCTTCACAAACTTTCTGCTGATAGCCTTTCACAATTTTCCCATTTCAAATTAAAAACATTTTTCAATCCAAAATGCAAATATGTATTCCCTTCTTTTTTGGGGAGGGGGTTGGGCACTTATCCGGTAAAAATATTTGGGCTGTTGCTCCGTAGGAGGACTGTGCCTCAAAAATGTTTTAGTGCTCTAACTGTCTCAAAATATTGTTTCACTAAAGAAATATATTTTGGATGCACACTTATATACTTGTTAGTGGTTTTAGATTGCTAAGTGTTATTTTGATACCATTCTGCTTAGGCTTGTGTCTCAGTTGGATTATGTGTTTAAACATTCAGACAATTAAATGTAGAGTTACAGCCTAACTCTGTAGTCTAGATTTTTCACCTTATATCCAAGCCTTCTGTTGTTTGTTGCAGGCTATCGGTGAGTTTGTCTTGACGGACCGTTTGATGCAAGTCAAGCCACGAGGCAAGATCTACAGCATCAATGAGGGCTATGCAGCTCAGTGGGAGCCGGCCGTCACTGAGTACATCAAGCAGAAGAAGTTCCCTGAGGTAGGCTCGTCAGAATTGAAGTTAAACAGTGTATCATGGGAAAAGAGTGTTAAAGTAACCAAGCAGACTTAACTCCCAGCGGGCAGCCTATATCCTCTTTGCACCTGTCTCATTGACCAACTGACTGACTGACTCACCAACTGACTCACTGACTTCCACTGGTGAGTCGGGCAGTGCTGTCATATAGACCATGTGAGTGGTGACGTCACGCCCACAGGCAACCGCCGTGCAACCCAAACACTTCAGTATCTTTTGCATGTTATTTGACCCACATTAAACAGTTGATGTCAACACTTTAAACCATTTCTCTCCTTCCATTTGTGGTGGTTTACTCTACCCATGCCCCGACACCCGAGCGGTTGAGTGCGGCGCGCCTGAGCGGAACGTAGAGGCCGTCCGTTTGGAGAAAATATATCCCCGTCAACAGGCAAGATAACTGAATGAGTCAGCGGACAATGCAATAAGTGACACAAATGATTAGGTTTAACACACTTATTAGAGTAACTTTGCAACACCAAATAGATGAAATCCATAACAGCCTGGGTAGAAAATGGACCCGCACGCTGATTACACGCTTCCATTCCAACAGTGTGTGCTACTGCCCCAATTGGGTCTGTAACGAACACTGTGCAGTGCACCCAAGTCACCCGTAAGTTAATCCAATTAAGCACAAAATGATGTACACGCGTACTCACAGGCGCAACCAATACGCATGCTGACTCGTCACACAGACGTGGTGGTGCAGTCCGTACCTCTGGCTATACCCACAGTACAGCGTATGCGCACCTCACGTACATTCAACAGCGAGTAGATTGTTGGGTGCTCCGCACCCCTGGCTAGCAACAGACTGGGGGACGCGCTGCGCCTTTTCGCGCAACTACGCCCTCAACGATCGCCCGCAAAAGTGGTAAAAATCGGCTTCTCTTGTTGGCGAACGGAGCCCATAGGGTGAAATTATTTCACCTTGTGATTAGACTGGCTGTGAGTCCTGTCAACCTCCTCTACACATTTCCATTTGTGAGTAATCAAGTGCCTCAGTCATTCATTCTTTTTCTGTTTCTTTCTCATCAGGATGGTAAGAAAGCCTACAACGCTCGCTACATTGGCTCCATGGTGGCTGATGTGCATCGTACACTGGTGTATGGAGGGATCTTCTTATACCCTGGAAACAAGACTAATCCCAATGGGAAGGTAAAGATACGTACCTTTAAGACTGTATCCAAAATTTGCATTTTGTCTGTGACTTTGGATTGTTAATGTGGAACATCAATGGCAAAGCCTTAATAGCTTCAAATTAGTCTGCAGTCCACTTGGCCTTTTTTTATTCCTGAACTCCGAATCTGGATCTTAATTTACATTGTCAGCTAATCACCCTTCAGGAAACCTTGCAGCAAGTGATGATTTTTAGGGGGTGCACTAGCCCAGGTGGACTCCCTTTCCTCCCTACGTAACGGAGGGAGTCCAGGGTATGAAGTGCTCAAAACCGGGCAAAAAAAATTATGACCGATATTTTCAATATTTTTACCTTGTTGGAGAAGCCAATTTTTACGTCGTAGTATTTTATATGTCATTATCTATTGGGCCGCTGGGTTCAGAAATTCCATATGTAATGCTGACCGACCTTAATCTGGAAAATAAACTCGAAAGCAACGTTAAACTTGTACGTGTTTGTAGACTCATTTCATCAGTTTCTCACCGCCGAGTCTATTCTAGTCGTACATGATGTACGTCTGTGCAGCGTGTAGTCTGGTTCCCTAGACCGGACAATTATTCTCGACGCTCATATCACGTCTGGTCCGGGGGCCAGACTATGCAGCATGAATATGCAGTGCGCACGCGCGATTTGCTTAGTAACCACCCTCATACGCACGCGCACTTACTTGAAGGCGCGGTCGCCAATCCAATGACCGAGCGTGTTTTCGCGCCAGTTACCAGAAACACGTTTCGGCTTTGGTCATTGGTTGAGCGTTTTCGTGACATCGGTTGGCTGGAGTGACGTCACGGTTCCAACCAAAACTAAACAAATGAGGGCGCTAGCGTGCGTGCGCGCTTTCGTACGCACGTACATGACGTACGACTCAAGGGAATAAACTGATGAAAAGAGACTACAAACACGTACAAGTTTAACGTTGCTTTAGAGTTTATTTTCCTGATTAATGTCGGTCAGCACCACATATGGAATTCCTGAACCCAGCGGCCCAATAGGTAAGGACACATAGAAAATGTAGGCGTGAAATAAGCTTCTGTAACGAGGTAAAACGTAAAAAAAATCTGGTCCAAATTTTGGGTGGTCTATAGTAGAGAATTCTCGTCCTGGACGTTAGTCGTAATGCAATGAAGACTTCGTCCAACCTGGGCTAGGGGGTGCACTAGATATTTTGCATGGGAAAATAATTAATTAACAATATGCCAAGTGTTATTTTAATCAGATTGGTTGTCATGTCCATCACAAATCAACTCACAAGTCATTCAACAGTCATATCACAAGTGCATCATGAGCCAGGTCATATGTAGCAGGGCATGAACCATGACAGACGATGTGACTGTGACACCGTTCATTTGAACAGCATGTGACTTGATGTGAGACTGGACAAGTTGGGATTTTCTTGTGCTGGACTTGTGATTGACTTGTGATGGAATTCTGATTGAATTGCAGATTACTTGTGGGTGAATTATGATTGACCTTTGATTGTCTTGTGATGGAATTGTGATTGACTTGTGATTGTCTTGTGATTGACTTGTGATTGACTCTTGATTGTCTTATGATGGACTTGTGATTGTCTTATGATGGACTTGTGATTGTCTTATGATGGACTTGTGATTGACCTGTGATTGTCTTGTGATGGACTTGTGATTGACTTGTGATTGACTTGTGATTGTCTTATGATGGACTTGTGATTGTCTTATGATGGACTTGTGATTGACTTGTGATTGACCTGTGATTGTCTTGTGATGGACTTGTGATTGTCTTGTGATGGACTTGTGATTGACTTGTGATTGACTTGTGATTGACTTGTATTATGTGATTGACTAGTCATTGATATATGACTCTTGGTGACTTGTGATTGACCTGTGATTGTCTTGTGATGGACTTGTGATTGACTTGTGATTGAATTGTGTTTGACACGTTTACATGAGATTGACTTGTGATTGACTTGTGATTGTCTTGTGATTGACTTGTATTATGTGATTGACTAGTCATTGATATATGACTCATGGGTGACTTGTGATTGACTTGTGATTTTCTTGTGATGGACTTGTGATTGTCTTGTGATGGACTTGTGATGGACTTGTGATTGATTTGTAATTGACTTGTGATTGACTTGTGATGGACTTGTGATGGACTTGTGATTGATTTGTAATTAACCTGTGATTGTCTTGTGATTGACTTGTGATTGACTTGTGATTGTCTTGTGATTGACTTGTATTATGTGATTGACTAGTCATTGATATCTGACTCATGGTGACTTGTGATTGACCTGTGATTTTCTTGTGATGGACTTGTGATGGACTTGTGATTGACTTGTAATTGACCTGTGATTGTCTTGTGTTTGACACGTTTACATGAGATTGACTTGTGATTGACTTGTGATTGACCCGTGATTGACTTGTATTATGTGATTGACTAGTCATTGATATCTGACTCATGGTGACTTGTGATTGACTTGTGATTGACAAGACTACAATTCTGATTTCAATCTTCCATTTGTACATCCACACAGATCCGTCTTCTGTACGAGTCCAACCCCATGGCTTTCATCATGGAGCAGGCCGGAGGACTGGCCACTACGGGTACCAAGACTATCCTGTCCATCCAACCCACCGAGATCCATGAACGCTGCCCGGTCATCATGGGCTCGGAGGAAGACGTGCTGGAATTCCTTGCTATCGCCAAGAAATTCCGAAAACAAGAACAGGAAAAGAAATGAAGAGAAAGTGAAGTCAAGATGGATGACATGGAAATGGAAAGTTTTAGATTCTACTTTTTTGCTTGGGGGTGGAGTGGGGAAGCAGAAGGGGTAATACATATGGTGGGGAGGGGATAAACATCTGTCAAGGCAATTAGATTGTGGTCATCCATTTGTCTATCAGAATTCTACCACTGCAAAGCATTTGTGCCTCCGATCAATCAATTATGTGAAAAATAACAGTTGTTAATATTTTGTACTAATAATTCTCTTTGAAGTATTTTTTTTACAATATATTGAAGATAAATGGAGAATTTCTCTTGAGTACGTATATTTTTGTAGGAATATATATTGAAATATGTTTGTGTGTATGTATTGCTATCAATTGTAGTTAGGAGCAGACCTATGAATACTTTGTACTCGGTGTGGTAATAACGCCCCAGCATTGTAAAGGTAGTCATGGGCATCGCCAGGATTTTTTCCGGGGGGGGGGGGGGGGCCAAAGCAAATTTGTCCCCAAAATTCTTTAACTTTTTAATTATATTATCAATTTATCATTTTTCTGAGCATGAGCAGGGGAGCATTTTTTTTCTTCTTCTTTTTCCTTTTGTTGTTGTTGGTTCTCCCGGGGGGGGGGGGGAGCCACACCCATGAAGGTAGTACAGAGTAGGTTTAATAACCTGTAATCATTTTTGTCAAACAAAAGTTGAGCTTTTGACTGCAATAACCATCTAAAATAAAGTAACATTGATAAACCTGTGGCTATACCAGAGCTGCAAGATCCTGAAATTTGGTTCATCCTCGCTGCGCTAAAAAAAAATCATTTATTTGATTTCTCTTGAAGAAAAGTTTATTGTTTGAACGAAAAGCACTATATTTGTCTTTCAAAGATGTTTCTTATATGTGGAATGGGTGAAGATATACATTAACATTGTTGGAATTAGGGTTGGGAGCGCCTAAATCAAAATGTGAAAGTTAGTCCATGTTGTTTAATGTGGACATTAATAATCTTTTTATGCACCCAATGGTGTGGATACACCATCAGTAAAGTCTTAGTTATTTGAAAATTTAATTAGAAACTAAAGAAAGTATTGTTCTGTGTAATAATTGGTTCTTGTAAACTATCACGAATAGTACTATATTTTAATAATTACATTGGAAAACTTTACATATGCAAGGCTTTATAGATGTATATTCAATTTTGAAAAAAATCTATACAGTTATATTTTTGCTAATTGCATGTTGAATGTGCCTGGTACAGACATTCCATTTCTTTACTGAAACATTTTTTAAAAGTCTTCCAATCGTTTGATCTTGAAAGGAATTTTATCTTTCACATGGTACTCGTAAACAAATTAAAACGCACAATAGCAACGAATTTTTTAGAATTCAATGCGTCTTTGATCTGTGTAAGAATTGGTGAAATCAGTGATGGAGTCGATTTCAGAGGCATTAATAACCCCCCACCCCCTCGGCCCCCAACCCTAACACAATGCGACCCCAACGACGCTAAATATGGCGAATACTAATTGTGAAGCGTATGTAGTTTACCCATTTTTGGTAAAAACCTCGTGTTTAAATGTTAAAAGTCAAGCTTCAAAAACACGACATAGACCTAGATGCTCACTTACAGTGAAACAAACTGTGGCTATAAGATTGTTCTTTTTCAGAACCACGCATCTTCTCGGTTGAAAAGAGGTATTGTGGTGTTACCGCAAACCCTCATCAATTAACATTACCGCCATTCAAACTTTCAAATCTTATTTACTTATGTATACATTCGCTTTAAGTTACAGGCCCGTGCAATGGGTGTTTGGGGCGTCACGGGGGGTTCGAACGAACTCTCTTCCCCCCCCCCCCTCCCACTCAGGGACGAGTTCCGCACAGAAATTTAAAAGAAAAGAATCGCCGCCAACATGATCCACTTTTGTTGAGCTCCATTTTAACGGTTCTCAATGTTGCGCTTATAAAGCTTTGCTCAAAAATTCAAGGGAAAATGGCCAGGAAATGCCTCTTTACTACAGGGCATCTTTTCATAGGTAAGAGGGCCCCACCCCACGCGCCGTCAGGGCTTCACGTTCCGCGCTCATATAAAACGTTCCACTTTGAGGTTTTACGAACGGCCCAGTCTGAGATCAGGGAACGGGTCTCAATTAAGAAAGGGCAATAGGGCCCGGCCCACGGTTTGTTGCAAGCCAGCATGTTTTCAATTACAACCTCGTACCCAGGGTGTCGAGCAGTACGCGCCCACCACTACCTGCTCTCTCACCCTGGTATTGGATCATTTGCATGTGCAAGATTTTTGCAGACGTATGAAAATGAGGAACAGTCTGGTGCCTGGATATGCGTTACACATTAGCGTTTGTTTTTGTATGCGGTGTCTGGGGTAAAAACAGAGTCAATTCGTAGCAGCGCGAGCACGGCGTGAGTTACGAAAACACGATTTTTGAAATCAAACTGTTACGATCTTATCGAGACAACATGCAGTATCATTTTTCATATTAATATGAGCAAATTGGAAAGGAAATTAGTATTTTTTAGAAGGCGTGGACGAATGATCGCGAAAACACGTACTGCACGTTGTGAATATATAGCACCAAGTACACGATAAAAATCCATTACTAGCCAATTGCGGTATCCAATCAGGATACAGGAAGAAAGTTTCCTATCCAGGGTTTACTATTGGAAACGCGGTTGGAAATAAAGTAATCACTGGGGACGAGGTTGTTTCAATTAGGCCAGTGATGAAAAAGCATTATACGCCTCGGCGTCCCAAATCAGGGTTTTAATGGCAACGGGTACCTGTTCATTGGTGATAATTGAAATACAGCTGTAATTTGCTTATGATGACCTGCTCTCCATGGTTAGTTTTGCAGTTTAATCAAATTTCAATTATGGATCGTTTCCCTCAGTGTTTTTGTTTTGGTCACGGACAGCAAAACTTCACGCTGCCTGATGACAACACGAAGTGACCGTCCTCTGCACAAAAGTGGAACGTCAAGCCCAAATAGGCGTCTGTCACTTTTGTCTTTTCAAGTGATTCGGGAAATAAAGGTTTAAAATGGCGGTTAAGTTTTTAAAATTACCCCATTTGTGTATTCTAGCATTTTTTGCAAAACTGTTTTGCGTTTCTGGGGACATAGCCTCGGATTCCAGCAGTGTGTGCGAAGCAGCCGTCGGGAATTCTGCTGAGCTGTCCAGATATGACCCGTTGGAAGACTACACCTTGAAGAATCACGTCTTGTCCACCAAGCGCCTCTCTTCTCCCGAGGTCTGTTTTCTAGCGTGCCTACTCGAGAACTCCCGCCGTAGCCGGCCCGGTAGCCACGCCGCGGTGGCGCGCTGCAAATCCGTGAATTATCACCGATAGGGTCGGCTGTGCGAGCTGAACGGCGCGGACAGCAGGGACTGGCCCAATGATTTGACGCCTCAGGAAGGGACCGTTTTTTCTGCAAGTCAGCAATGGTTGGGTGAGTCCCGCAGTAAAAATGATAAATTCTGTCTTTAAATTCCTTCCAGGCTACGGTTAAAGAAAGGAATCATTTTGACGACTCTTCACGTTCCTTCCCTCATCGAATAATTATTCCTATCATTTCAACCTAATCAATGTTAGTAATAGACTGAAAAAGCGGTCTGCTATAGGCATAATGATGCCATTTGGGTCTAGAAGTACTGAAAATGAACTCTTGGTGTGAAGCCTAAATTGGTCAAAGGGGATTATTTTGCGTTTCAACAGACCCAAGCGCCTTCATTTACTTGCTGTGCTGATCTGAACCAACGCGGTTATGATACCAACGGTACCTACGTTATCGATACCGATGGGCCTGGCCAGGGGGTGTCACATTCGAATATCAGCTGCGACATGAGCACAGGTCAGTTTTAGCGGAACTTTCACCCTTCTGCCCAACATGTTTTGGGAAAACTTACAGGCTTTCATTGTTTGGGTTTGGTATGATCCCTGGCTTCTTCTTGGGTGAAATCCTGGGTATCTGATAAAACAATAATGATTGCAATGTGGTGCTTTTTTAGCGCTTCATACCAAAGGTCTCAAAGCGTTTCACAATTATTACCCCTGTTCATCAGGCAGTGAGACCAGTTTTTGCAGCAGCTCGATATCGGCGCATTCTGGTCTCTACCTTCACAGAATCACAGGTACCTATTTATCATTCTCCTGGGTGGAGGGAGGCAATCTGGCCGAGAACACAAGCACACGTGAACACGGGCTCCATGAGTGGCCATGGATTATCAGCAGGGCGGCCGGACGGAAGTGCGACCTGTGCGTGGTCGACTGGCTTGATGGTTGGTTGGTTGGTTGGTTGGTCAGTCGGTCGGTCAGTTGGTCAGTTCGGGTCGCTCAGTCGGTTAGATGGGCGGTTGGTATTATATTGGTGGGCCCGACGGCCGGTGGGTCGATCGGCCGCGACTTTGGTCTGCCCATAAATTATGATAGAGGCCCTTGCTCTGGTCGGCGGCTGGCTTGTCGGGCTGGTCATTTTGTTTGGGTAGGTCGATCATTTGATTATCAATTAGTTTATTTGACAGGTGCCACCATTCTTCAGCACGACAACATGGCACGATTAACAGTAGAAGGCTGCCAAGGCGCCGGCTGCTGGATTCATGACGTCACATACCACCAGCCAATCGATTTTGTCGTTGCACTCATCAACGCGTCAGCCTGGTGCCGGCAATTCATCCAGTACGAGTGCTTCGGATCTGCGCTTTGGCGAAAAGGCGGGAACCACATTGGCTGGGCTGTTTCACGTGACAACGAAAGGTTGACCAATTGGGGCGGAGTAGATACTGGCACGGAAGGCTGTCAGTGCCAGTTTACAGGAGGTAATAACCACCCCTTGGCCAATTATCCAAAATTTATGACAGAGTTGACAATTTGAATGGTCTATCTATTCGAAACAATAATGAGAACTAAAGTTGTTCCCTTTTGACTGCAATAAAACCTGGATTCAGTAAAGGCTGCTCTGGGTGTGAAGAGACCATTTCTTGCCCATTTGACAACAGAGCAGCGTTTTTGTAATTCGAACGAATTGATTTCAGTAACGTTACGCGCTCCCAAAAGAAAAAATATGCAAATTTAAATTCTATGCTTTTTTTGTTTTTGTTTTACCTTACTGAGTATTTCTCCTTATACACACCCACCGAGGGCCCCCCCCCCCAAAAAAAAAATGCAACCCAAAGACTGATCGTAAAAAAGGCATACTTTCAGACAAATCGTGATTTGCCATGTTTGAACTAATCACGACGTTCCGATATTAATCAAGTAGAACTAGATTGGATAGCTGTATAGCGCCCTCTTGCGGTTTATTGTATTCACATCTGATTTAATATTTTTCATTTCCTAAAATACGTACCTGCGGGCAGGCCTACTGAAACGTTACTGGCACATAAATTATTATCGGCCAGCCACGGACAAAAAAAAGTTGTTTTTTTTGCAGACAAAAATAAACAGGCATGTTTGCTTATGTTATTTCCCTGTTTTACCCTTGAAATATCAGTCTTTGTCCTCATCCTTCATTTTATTCCACTTCCTTGTGTATCTCCCCCTCAGATTGCCCGGGACTTAAGTGCAACTGCGACGCCAACGACGAGGTGTGGCGGTCTGATGAGGGCTTCCTGACAGATTCCACCAAACTGCCCGTCATTCGCTTACAGTTCGGCGACGCTAATGGACAAGGCTACGCAACCCTGGGGCCGCTAGAGTGTTATGGGCTAGCCGAGAACAACTATTGAGATTTAAAAAAAAATGTTAGTCAAAAGTTTGAGGGATAAGTCAAGGTTGGATCTAAGGGGGGGGGGGGACTAAGTAATCTGATTGATCAATGTTAATTATTTAAATAATGGACAAGAATCTCAAATTTCCTTAAGTTCCCTAAATAACGTCATCACTTCGATGTGCCTTCATTGCATGCTTTTGGCGGCCTTTGGTCTTTTTATACGTTGACTGCAACGCCCCATGCACCCCTGCCCCGCCCATTCAACAGCCCAGCCACGCAATGATCGCCACTGCAAGTGCAGTGTATTATTGCAAGAACGGAAAGTCCAATTCAGCAAAACAGGGTCGGTTAGCTCAGTCGGCAGAGCATCGTGCTAATAACGCGAGGGTCGTGGGTTCGAGCCCCACACTGACCAAATACTTTTGCGGTTTGCCATGGTGAAAAGGAAAAAAAAATCTGCAATCGGGTACCTTAATCCGGCTTTAGAAGCGTGAAACAAAAAATCGAGCTAATTTGTTTTGAAAAAAATCCCTATTGTCCCTGCAGGCTCCAGAGACCCAAGCCCGATGGATAATATTCTTGCTACACTTTAAGAGTTTCACCCACCCCTTGCATCCCCGCTCCACAACCGTCCGTTGCCTTGGAACGTCTCAAGGATTTCGGAGGATTTCTTAAAGAGTTCTTTCCCACACCGTACCTTTGGAAGTGAGAACCAATAAGGATAGGTTCGGGGGCTTGGGTTAGTGCCCTTCATGCAATTCCTTTTTGTCACCATCAAATCATAAATGATCCACTCATTGGTTTTACGATCCCTCTCGCTGTATCAGTCATCACCCTTTCAATACTTCCTTGTAAAGTTTGAAGTCAAGTTCCTCAGTCTTCATTTAGTTGCTCAGTGTCCAAATTTCGCTTCCATAATGTCATTGCTCGATATGCACTGGCTGATGAGATTCTTTTTAGGCAGTTTGGGATGGATTTTTTTTCTGTCAGAATGTCTTTATGTCTTCTAATCCCGCTTGCGTTCTCCTCTTGATTCTCATAATGGCCAAATATTTAACTGTAATTAAATTGAATTGTAAGCACTATTTCGACAACATGTAGGAGCATGTGAACCTCTCTGCTTTTTAATACCAATTTATGCACGAAACCTATGTCTCGTAGATCATCTGATCTTCCCGAATTATATTTGGTGTTCGCGATTACAGTTCCGTACATCACGAGGTCGGTTAGCTCAGTCGGCAGAGCATCGTGCTAATAACGCGAGGGTCGTGGGTTCGAGCCCCACACTGACCAAATACTTTTGCGGTTGGAGCACGGTGAAAAGGCAAAATTTGAAATCTGATTTTTTTTAGTTCGTTTCGTCCCAAAAATGATGGTCACCATAATGACTGACCCTCAAATTCGACATTGTAATTTTAGATTATGTTTTGAATATTTTTTTTTGATTGACTGACACGCCCATCCACGTGGTAATCCCGCCATTCTTTGGGCATTTGAGGTTGGTAAAATTATAGACCCTCTGCACGGTGCGCCATGACAGTGGGCAGGTCTTTCTTCAAGTATAATACACAGTTGAAACCTCTACACTGTCATGGCGCACCTTGCAAAATGTCTATAGGCCATGGGTAAACCTCGTATTAGATACATTGCTTCATCCTATCAATGAGATCTTCTTAAGTTTTAATGCGTCTAGTGCAGTGATCAATGAAAGCAAGGTCGGTTAGCTCAGTCGGCAGAGCATCGTGCTAATAACGCGAGGGTCGTGGGTTCGAGCCCCACACTGACCAACCGTTTGGGGGTGGCGGGGCGGTATCCCAATGTGCCTGCACGGAGGCAGAGTTAGTTTTGTCATAATTTCAAATTATAACTTTCCCTTTTTTGGCTTATGCGATACATCGTCTTAAAATATGCAGTTGCCGCATCATCCTCCGTCTAGACTTTTATTTATAGCGCAAACTTGCACAATAAAAGCAATTTACTGTCAAAAAATGATGTGTGGTGTCCATCGAATGAAGTTAAACACGCCTCCCATCATTTCAAACTCCAACTTTTAAACGAATTTAAAGCACAACGCTCAGTCAGCGTTTTATTGGGTTTTGAGAAGTTTTTGTGGAGGGGCTATTGCGGGTCGGTTAGCTCAGTCGGCAGAGCATCGTGGGGGGGGGGCAAAGCACTGCAAAAGTTGAAAAAGTCACCGGCTGCAGAAAAATTGACAAGGGGGGGGGGGGGGGAACACGATATGATTTGATGCTTGGAGGCGCTGTTCATAAGCATTTATATATGTATTTCGGCAGTTCCTACTGCTAAATAATATACACATTGAATTAAAAATTTGGGTTGGAACTTCCCTAGGCTAACCACCCCTCCTTAAATCTGCCCTTGATATATCAACACAATTCGCACATGTTTAAGTTTAATATTCTCAAAGATTTTATTCCACAAATCCTAAATAGTGAATGTTGGACATACTAATTATCTTACACAATTGATCTTACAATACAAAAACAGTAACAAGGGTATATTATATGTCAACTTTGCTGCCATGTTGTTAAGGATTTTTGCCAATATGCCTGATTAAATGTTTAGTAGTTAATTCAAGTTTCTTTTTGCCGAAGACTGTCTGTTCTATTATTCAACAGAGGTAGATCATATATGTATTGAAAGTTGAGGTTGTGAACCATAACTTCATAAAGGTAGACAATTGTGTATTAACCAAATTAATATTAAAAACCATTTCTAGCAAATATTAAAGTATGAACTGTACACATCAATTGTGTTTGAGGGCTCTTGTATTATTTCAATGTTCGGTATTTTAGGCACTTATAAATATGTTTGTGGGCTTAGCCAGCCAGTGGCAAATCTCATCTGCAACCACAGACCAATCTGGGCACACTGTCATTTCTATCATGAAGGCCCCCTTCAATGGCGACAGCATTTGCCTGCTATTGTTCAGATAATCCATCATGGGGCAGTTGCTTTGTACAATGGCTTGCACAATGCTTTCGCCATTGAAGGGGGCCTCGTGTGTGTGTACATGGACCACATGCTTTGGATTTGTTTATAGATGGCCTATAGGTGTTTTGTGCACGGCTGGAAAACTTCAGTATCCAATAGTATTTGGATATATTCAGGTAGTTGACAAACTTCGAAAAGCAAAAGAGTATATTGGTAAGTTAAGATTACAATATTTTAGGTTATAAGACCAGGTCACAAAATAACAAATTTTTAGATGAAAATATCAATTAATGCTCAACCTCAGCCAAAATGCCCGCTACAGAGACCATAAGTAACTTGGCTCAGGCATTATTAAGGAATACACACACATAAATAATAATACAGTTTATAAATATGGTCATTTCATCTTAAAATATGTACACATTTTTTCCGAGTCATCAATTTTGATGAAAAAAAAGGACATTCTAGTGCTGATGTTGCATAAGGAACTCACCACAGGCACTTGCCAACCCCTGGGTCAGAAAGTTTTCCAAAGCACCAAAATGTTGAACCTTTGGGGCTGATAATTATTGATATATTTCAATTTTTCCGCACAACATGCAACAGACATGTTTATGTAATCCATCATTAGAAAGCTGAATCACTTTTCTTTCTGTCGATGCCTTGAGGACCTTTAGTTTGTGTGACCCTTATCTGACCTTTGACCCAAATTCATTGACCCAAATTGTCGCACGATTAATTGCCATAACATAAATAAGTTACCAGGTTGAACTTTTAAGCAAATAAATGACTTAAAACTTTGGTTAAAGGTCACAATAAGGTTCAGAGGTCAGATGAGAGTCACACTGACTGAATGTTCACAAATAACGCATCAAAGTCAAAAGACAATCCAATGAGAAGTCCAATGATGCATGACACAAAATGTGTTGAATGTATCGGCAAAAACTGAAACTTGGTTTTAAGCAAAAAGTCAAAATTTTGATGACCTCTAAATTCGGGACTTTTTGACACTGGGGTGTCAAACTTAAGTGATGAGTTCCTTAAATGCTAATTTTTTTTTATCAAAATTGATATTTCTGGGAAAAAAATGCACATTTCACATGAAATGACCAAACATTGAATACTATCCAACAAAACACATTTTTGTTGGGGAGCCTCATTATGTAATTACATGTACATGTACATTGTATGTACATACACAAATAGTTTCACTGTATGTGCACAGAAAACTGAAGATAAATCATGTGCATAGTAAGTAGCAGCAGATTGAATCTTTGCAACTTGTAGTTGGTCAACTGAAATCAGGCAATATATTAATCCTTTGTATCATATCAAAGGCATACAAATTCAGTTTCGCCTGAGGATTTAAGACTGACGCGGCTCTGTGAACTATTTCTATCTGTATGC
>CM057129.1:27986937-28031292 GCA_029964075.1 Patiria pectinifera | reverse complement strand
TTTAATATCGGGTTTCGCCCTTCACCGAAGAAAGTTTACAAACACTGTACATGGTGTATAAAAAAGAACCAAGATGTAAAATGCAAATTATAATTAATGTAATAATTATTTTCAATTAAGTGAAAGATCATGTGAAACGCCAATGTCCTCTTTCCAATGATACCTTGATTGTGTGTCTGTGGCCACGGATGACTGAGCATTCGTTGTAATTCTGTGAAGGGTCAAAACCTGTTCTGGACCAAGTTTTACCTGGCTAAGATTGCTGGCTGGTTTATTATGCAAAGGTTGAAATAAACTAAACTTTGACATGCAGAGCTTTGTGTGGAAAGAGGAGGTGGCCATGTTGAAGACATTGGGCCACGAGGGGTAAACTTCAACAATGAGAGTGGTTAAATCACTGTGTCAAAATTGAATGAATTGTTTTCAAGAAAATGATGTCTTCTTTCTTTAAATTAAGCCATTCCACATAACAGTTACCATTTTGCACAAACTTGGCCCAGTGCAGGTTTTGACCCTTAACAGAATAACAGCGAAGTCAGTCATCCGTGGCCACAGACACACAATCAAGGTATCATTGATACACACAATCAAGGTATCATAATCTTTAACTTATTTAAAATATTTATTACATTTTTTTTAAAATTTACCTTCATATCTGGGTTTCCTTTTTTAATACACCCTGTATAGTTTGCAGTGTCGCTCGAGGGCATGCGAAACAAAACAATCATATGCTTACCGGGTGGGACTCGAACCCACAACCTTTTGCATACTGGTGCAGACGTCTTATAAGAGCCTAGGTCCAACAACCTATACAATTTCTGGCAAGCATTCAGTTCATATATCAAATAACCTTGATGAAGGGCAAAACCCGAGATTACCATTACCCGACTCAATGTCATCGTATATAAAAACATAATTTCTGGTGGTTTTTTCGTTAATAAATGTCTTTGCTCAAATTTCAATGTGCACAAACATACATTCTGAGGGTGTTTTGTAGCTGGAATTTCTCGATAGTTTATAATACTGTTTAAATAATTATCCTTGTATTGTTTACCGGTAGCATGCATGATTTCAAGAATAGGGACAAACACCACCAGGTTTTAGAAGAAATTGCAAAACAACTGGAGCATTTGTCTAGCTAGTCCATTTATGGTCGCTGACAACGTCGCTGACACTTTCGTTGGGGGCCGCCATCTTGAAATCGCGTGAACTGAGTATGCACTTTCATTGGCTAGTTACTTCTTTTGGCTCAGCACTTAGCTCAGGTTGCCCGCACACGGTGACTTCACCTCGCAGAGCGAAAAAAATAATATCAAGCAGGGGAGATATTTGCCTCCGCGAGGCAGAAAATACAGCAAAAAAAAATTGAGCCGCACACGGTGACCTATGTGAGCAAACGGCCACGAATGACTTTTTGCTCCAAATAATTGTTGGACGTCACAAATTTAAAAATGGGCTTTGTGTAAATGGTCGGAATTTGGCAATTATGCATCATTATTTAAAGGCACGTCTAATATGAACATTTGCAATTACCCCAAAATGTACTTTCCGACTTAACGAGAAAACGCCTTTTTCAAAGTGAAGATAGAAATATGACTGATACCAAATACTCTATGAAATTATTCTGCCTGGAATAATCGATCGGAAAGAACTTTTTTTTTTTAATTTTTTTTTTATTCCGCTTTACATTACAACAAAATACACACCTGTATTATTCTCTATTAAATATGATCTAAAAGCTTTAAGAAAGGGGCTCTTACATTCCATCAAAACACAATGATTTTAACAAAACAATGTATATCTATATATTTATAAATATAACTTTGAGTTCATTTGAAAACAGTTGACATTCTTTGCGATAATCAAACCTGTATTATTCTATAATAAATATGACATTTAACGAAACCTTCATATAACGACACGTACATTCCGTTCCAAAAGTGGCTTTAAAATGTATCCAACAGGAAAACGCAATTAACATAACTTTTAACAAAATAATACATGTGTAGTTAGATATTTTACGCTCTGGTTGCACTCCGCGGTCGATGTCCAGGTTGTTGGGAAAGCCTGACCAGGGTACAATGTAATTTAAGTGTTTGACGGAGTGTTGAATTTTACAAGAAACAATTCCAAAACTTCTTATTTGTCTTTTGTAATTTAGCTCTAAAAACGAGTTCGCGTAAAAAAATATAAAAAGTGCTATTCCACGTATTGTTTTGGTATGCTTTCAGTCTAACTTTTAATATAGAAAACATCGCTAATGTAGTAATCAAATTTGTTTCAAGGTCAAAGTCCGGGTTTAGTATTAAATCTGACATTGATGGAAAGTTATAACAATGCTTTGTTACTGATTGATAATACTTAATAAATTGATTCCAAAATTTAACTGTGTGTGCACAAGAAATAAATACGTGTTCATAATCATCTACGGTATTACACAGGCTGCATAGTGGGCTATCTTTGATTTTCCATTTATACATTAAGTATTTGGTTGGCATAATGCGATGTATTAACTTGAAGTTAAAATTCCTTAATTTGGCTTCTTTTACATTCATAACTTTTTGTTTCCACACTGAATTCCAATTGAGTCCTTCAGTCTGCAGTATTTCGTTCCAACGCTCTTGTGCGACAGGTGTTTTACTTTTATACTCGAGTAAAATCTTACACATTTTTTTTTGTGTTTATATTTTCCAACTTACCGAGTTTTTCACTGATATGAACATGCCTTTCAGTTGGAATGTTATCTTTATTTAAGAGTTTTGTTAACAATTCTTTGGGTAGGGCCTTCGTAAGTATATACATTTCAACTAGCCAGTTCTGTTTGCTAATTAGTTTACCACTCACATACCTGATGGAGAGTTCGCCCTTTTCATTCAAAATGTCATTTACATAAATGATATTGGATTTGATCCAATTTCTGAAGAACAAAGGTTTGTCGTTATACTGTATGTGTTGATTACCCCAAAGTATTTGTGTCTTTATCTCAGTTCGGGATAAATCTGCTTGCGTTTTCTTTTGTTTGTTCAGTTTCTGCCAGCAGAGTATTATCTCTTTGTAAAATTGCGGTAATTTACCTGGAAGATTTGAAAAACATTTTGTATTTTTAAGGTTCATATTTAGGACAGCTAAATCAGGGCAACATAGATTAAGGAAGTAGTCACATAAGCTTGTCCATTTACCAGCTTTTTTGTTAATCAGTTTAATGATCCAGTTGCATTTTAGCGCTTCATTGTGTGATTCAAAGTCAATTAGATTTAGACCTCCTTCATCTAAACCACGAATCAAAGTTTTTCTTGAAATCTTATCTATTTTCCCTTGCCAGATGAAAGGAAAAATCAGATTTTCTATTTTTGTAATTTGTTTTTGTGGGGTTGGAATAACTGATGCTAGAAAGGTAAATATTGGTATTGCCAAGTTGTTTACAATGGTTACTTAAATTTGCACAATTAGTTATTTTTTCTTCCCAGATTAATTCATAGCATTCATACATGTTCTTTCCAAAGTAAACGCCTAGTGTTTTGATTGGTCTTTGCTGCCAATTTATAGTTTCTTGGAGATTCTAGTCCAGATTAATATCGCCAATAACAACTTAAGAAAGCGTGTCCCACTAGGGCACAGTTCTTTACGTGCGTTTAGCAGGAGAATCTGTATACGATACCCAACAAATTTCTCAACTTATTTATTTATTTATTTATTTCTTATTTCAACTGGATGGCCCATTCAGTGGAATCCACTGGTCTCCCATGGGTCCCAGCATACATAAAACACAATAAACATAACAAACAATTAACAATACTGAGAAAATCACATTAATTTTAAAAGTCATCAAGCAAAGAAATAAAGCCTTCCCTCCCAAAGCAATTACCAGAAGCATTAATTGTAATTTACATATCAAAAAACCACAAAATGCATATGAATAAAACGAAACTATAAAACTGACGACTCATGATGTATAGAAAGACGTCTTAAAAATCCACTAATGATTGTGTATGCACATAATTATGAACCCTCCCAAAGCAAATTACCATAAGCATTAATTTACACGTTAAAAACCCACTAGCTCATCTCAGTGAGCTGAAACTTCAACAAGTTATAGTTGTCATGCACCCTTCTTAAGATTTTGAGCAATTTTGTTGCTTCAAACGAAACACTGCTCAAAAAGCAAACAATCCTGTATCTTTTTTTTTAATGAGTAGTCTGTCAAGATAGAGAGACCATAGTTAACTTAGTATTGTAAATAGAAGAGAAAAAAAGAAAAATAAATGGTTACAAACGCGCTCTTTAAACGCAAAGTAGGCAAGTTACTCTACAATCCCATAAAATTATGAATATTTTATATCTTTACGGTTTATATGACAGTGGGTAAAGTTTGCTAATTTTGAATTCTGTTCAATTTGCATGTCTAACGAAATTTGTTGAGGGAAACTGGTTAAATTATGATTTCGGTGTATTTGACAGGGCAACTCTAATGATAAATTGATTGATTTAGTTTAATCAATGGATGTTAATGTCCAAACGTCTGATATTATTTGTCTTGTGAATGTTAAGGAAAGCTTGGGCCTACAATTTAAAAATATCTGCTAAGTTGAATATCGCACATCACAGCCATGCAGCCTGGTAGTATGGAGTTGAGGGTCGTTTTTACCATGAAGAGGACCTTTTCACCATAAAGTGGACCTAACGTGAACAGTTGATTACGGGCATACTCAGTCTGGAATGTGTATCCTTGTGGGGTGAGTCATTATTTTCTTTGTTCTCAGAGTCGTCACATTGCGTACTAAAATTTTAGAGTTTGAAAGTGTAGCTTCATAATGCTCCTGTTTTAACCAGAATTAATTTCTTGGGCTGAAATTCGGACTTAATATCCCTAAACCTTGGAAATTCCTAGTTTTTGAGTAAAGTTCAAATATCTATTTCGTGATAACCTTGTGGAGACGCATTCACCGATAGTAGAAATTAGACGCGTATACAATCTTTTGTTCCCCATCGGCACAGCATGTCGCCACAGGGCACTGTGTATCAGATCGCATGGAACTCATACACAATCCCGAGGAAAAAAGTGGACCTGCGTCCGATTTTGTACGTGTGTGATGTGGGGGGTAGGGAGTCGTTTGACACCCCCACCCTCCCACTAAATACGGGCATGTAATTGGTACATTTCGATTTGTGTTTGTAATTGTGTTATCATTGAAGATAGCTATTTCTTTTCCTTTTTTTCCCCGACAAATCATGTCGTGATAATTTAGAAAAGTAGTGGTGTAACAATTAAAGTAACTCTAGTGTATAGGGGGCCTTTACCAAAGCGTAGCTACCGAAGTTGAGCCTAACTTACTTTACTTATGGACGTCAGTCGCGCATAATTAGGCCCACTGTAGCCGGCCTCGGCCTTATGTGTACAGTCGCCGGTGGTTTGCCCACTTTTGGGCCGAAATCAAATTGCATTAATGGTAAATTCTTTTAACTTTCTGTGAATCGCCCAAACAAAATTGTTATTTTTTTTTGTTTTTTGTTTGTTTATTGTTTAGCCAGTTTTGTATAGTTTGTAGAACTCAGTTGTCAAGTTTTGGTGCACAAAGAAAGTCGTCACTTGCCGGCAGCTCTTTAGGATATTAATAGGCCAAAAAAAAATAAATATTTCGGTCTCTGGTCAGCGCGCGCGTCGATTTTAATCATGCGCGTCAACCTTTTTTTCTCTTCAAATTAAACACGGAAGTTACAACAGCGCCCTTTATTACCGCACCTCCTCAAATGTTTGTACCAAGGAGCACCAAGGAATGGGGAAATTGCACCAAGGCAAATGATAAAGGGCACCAAGGCAAATTATGGAGGACACAAATGTATAATGAGGACACAAAAAAGCAAAATAGTAGGCCTACCCACCTTGTCTGTACAATTCAATCTTGGAAAAAGAAAAAAAAACACCAAAAAAAACCCAAACAAACAAACAAAAAACGAGTCGCCGCATCAATTCCGGAACTTCGGTCTGACCAGAGACCGATTGTTATTTTTTTTTTCGCCTTGCGTGTGTGATAATTCACAATATAATTAATAATAGGCCTACAGTAATGTGTTTCCTACTTCACTACATAAGTGAAAGGGTCCGAGTCTCCCTGCTCGCACAGCGAATTAGACTACCTCCATGGTAGCCTGAATCGTATACTCTTTTTCTACAAGAAAAAACAAATTGTGACGATTTTGTAACAGAAACTGTTGGAATCCGTATAGGACGAGGCCTATTAGCGCAAATTTCGCGTAGGAAGCAACAAGGGCACAACATTAATAGACGACTCTGCCCATATCATAGTCAAACCCATGCTGTGCCCCCATGCCAGCGCAGTTTGCGGCTTTGAATGCCGTCCACGTCAACCTCGTCCCCATTGCTTACTTTATTTCCAACCGCGTTTCCAATAGTAAACCCTGGATAGGAAACTTTCTTCCTGTATCCTGATTGGATACCGCAATTGGCTAGTAATGGATTTTTATCGTGTACTTGGTGCTATATATTCACAACGTGCAGTACGTGTTGTTCGCGATCATTCGTCCACGCCTTCTCGAAAATACTAATTTCCTTTCCAATTTGCTCATATTAATATGAAATATGATACTGCATGTTGTCTTGATAAAATCGTAACACTTTGATTTCAAAAATCGTGTTTTCGTAACTCACGCCGTGCTCGCGCTGCTACGAATTGACTCTGTTTTTACCCCAGACACCGCATACAAAAACAAACGCTAATGTGTAACGCATATCCAGGCACCAGACTGTTCCTCATTTGCATACGTCTGCAAAAATCTTGCACATGCAAATGATCCAATACCAGGGTGAGAGAGCAGGTAGTGGTGGGCGCGTACTGCTCGACACCCTGGGGACGAGGTTGCGTCCACGTGTAACCATACAACTCAACCAGTTTACTCGACACCTAGCCTTCTTGCTTTTAGAACTTAAGAGAGACATTTTGTGCTAAGGTTTTTCACAAAACGTTTACATTTCCGCTGTAAAAATATATATTTACATATGAATACATTTTCACAAAATAGTCCGATTAGTTTCTTCCCACGGGACATAATAACTGTTTGTTTTCATGTCAATAAAATAATTAAGATTTTAGAGTACTGGATTGAGGCAGTCCTACATTATCTTCACTGAGTTAAAGGGTTCAAAATTTAGGCGGATGACTTTGTTACAAGGTCCAACATGTACGTGAAATGACGTCTAGGTGGCGTACAGTACAGCAGCCGTCGACGTGGACGTAATTGATGCTCCAATAAACCCTGAAATACATGTAGGCTATACCAAGTCCTGTATTTCAATTCATGGGAATCTCGTACGCGTTGCATTTCATCGTGAAAAACATGAAGGTTATTGTTGTTGCTTCGCTGGCCCTAGTGGCTATTATTTACCTCCTCCTACCTCAGGCTGCAGTTGCTGAGAAGAAAGGGGCAAAAGTGACAGACATTGTAAGTTAACCAAAATTGCATGATGATGATGCAGTCAACAGTCAGTAGCGCTAGGGTGGCTATTTTTGGGGAAAGATTCTCATAATCATATCTCATTATCTGGCCATCACTTGTTGTCACACTGTCATGACTTAGCTTGAGAAACTCCAGCTTAACAAGTTCATCAGGAATTCACATGTAACATGTTACATGTGAATTCCTGATGAGCATGTTAACTTAGCTGGATCAAATTAGGTTTTTGCCCTTAACTGACGTTTAAACAAGGGCAAAATCCTACATGTAGCCTCATTTGGGTAAAATTCTGCCAACCGGACACCACTTACCTGCCGCCAAACATCCAAATTTTCACCTCACCTTGTGATTTCAACCAAGAGGAATCCAGGAAAGAGTGGACATGCGAAAAAAAATTGGTAAAAATGTGTTTTTGGAGCACATTTTGCATGCACATGTAGTGCAGATCTGAGTTGAAGCAGCCGGTCAAAACTGATTGAAGTGTCTGGAACAGCGGTAGTTATACGCATGACATCGATAACCATGACGTCGCATGAGACGTCGCATGAGCCGGCCAATGATAGTGCAATACGTCATTATGAATATTTATTTTCTCATGAATATTTAGTTTATTTCAATGGATACTTCAAATACGTCCAAAGATTGATCATTGCAACAGCGATCGTGCGCGGCCTAGCGGTTAAGAGACTCGTGTATCAAGCAAGCGTTCGAGGTTCGAATCTCGAGGAAGTGAGCGACTGATTGATAAATAGAAACTAAGGAAAGGACGGGGTGAGAGTAGAGGAGGGAAAGTGGAGGGAATAACCATAAAAGAGGTAACTTTTGGCGCTAGAAAATTAATTGAAAAAAGTGGTGTCCGGATAGCAGAATTTTTCCGACTGTGCACATGTTGCAACGTAACTAGGAATCAACGGATTTGTAAATTCGGTGCGCCAAAACTAGGAATTTCAATTTCGATATCGCATTTGTAAATCCGGTACTGTCTCGTTCACGAACATAACATGAAACGGCCTGTAAAACATAGATTATTTTCGTTAGCAAGTGAATATTTTTGCCGGAGGTAATCTCGGCAAGCTAAAGTTTACTAAAGGTTTGCTGGTGGCAATCCCAATCAACAGAGGGAGCTGTACTCTCTAGATAGGGCTGAATTATAAGATATATTAAATTGCCACCAACAATTGTGTGGACTGTCTGACTGTGGACTAGTAGATAAGCAACGGATCTCATGAGCGGGAAGACCCGGGTTTGATCCTGATCCCCACTGGCGACATTTCTAAGGTTTTTTTCCCCCATCCCCAAAAATGAGAATATTCTTCTTTTATCATTTTAACATGTCTCAAACATTTTATTGCAGAGTATTAGCCTACATTTTCTTTTTCAGATTTGTGGCTCTGGAGATATTTTTTTTAGGGAAATAAAGTCCAAAATTATAAAATGTTCTGATTCCCATCTTGTGAATTCAAAGTTACAACGATAATATGTTGGCATGGAGCCAGACTAAAGTTTGTCACCGGAAAAGTACCAAAAAACAGTAGGCCTAACTGCGCATGTTCAGTGCATATCCGGCAAGCTAACGTTTACTAAGGGTTTGCCGTCTCCGGCAAAATTTCCACTGCCTTTTCATTACTATTTATTAATGGAAGGCCCTAAAAATTAAGTATTGGGTATTAAGTAAAATCTGGGTAATCCTTACTTTTAGGACACCTCTATTTTGTACGAGTTCTGTTCAAAACTGACTTTTGCAGATGACTGTCCAGTGCCAAAGTGACCTTTGCAGGCTAAATAAAGATGGCGTTCGCCGCGCAATGTACCGTGAGCACGCACGGGGCTGAATTGCAAGGCACAAACCGCACAGGAAAATTGTGATTTCTACCCCAAGAATGTGTTCAAAATTGCAAAACGGGTGTCATTAGAATTGAGAAAAGTCTGCTTTTGATTGTAAAGGTGATTTTTGAGCAATAAAAAACATTTTTGACTCTTAATTTGATCAAAACAAAACAAGGGCCCTACACTTCACGATCGCCATAATTTTTCCCTTAGTGACCTACATGTACAGATATCAGTATCAATCAGCCATCAGAAAGTGATAATATGCCCTTAAAAGTCAAATTTACAAACGCAGCAAGGAAAATATTGAATTTGAAGTATTTACTGAGAAAACACTTAGAAATGTTCAGACCAGTCTCAGACACAGAGTTTGTGCACTGGGTGAAAAGTGATGGCCAGATATGGGAATCTTTCCTGTTTTTATTACTAAAAAGTGACATTTTCAACCTAAAGTGGACTTTTCTCAATGTAATGACACCTTTTTGGTAATTTTTGAACAGTTTGTTGGGGTAGAAATTGCGATTTTCCTGTGCGGTTTGCGGGCCAGTTGGTGCTGTGCAGCGCGACTTGCATGCTCACGGTACATCGCGCGATGATCGCCATCTTTATTTTCGTTTTGCGTTTTGTCGTTGTCATCGTCATTTTACCCCTAAATTTCCCACATAATTCAAAACCCTGCCCTGTATCTATGACATACCTGTATGTTCTTAATGTCGCCAATGAGTTTGGTAGGTCAAATAATTTAAAAGTGGATTTTGTTCCCTTAGACCTATACGTAGGAACCGGGCCCGTAGATACACGATCTCCCTAAATTTTACTTTTAAGTTAGGACATATATCACTTTCTGATGGCTCATACTTTATAGGTAACTGAAGGGAAAAATTAGTGATGGCCAGATATGGGAATCTCTCTGTAGGGCGGCCTCTTTGACGTGTATACTTTTAGTAGTCCTACAACTTTAGAAGTACAAAAAGTACATACATTTTGTTGTAATTGCCTCCATCATTTGTGCAGCACTAGTCTTGACCCAAGACGTTAATAATTGTGGAAAAAATGTTGCAACCTGACGCCACTTTTTTCTTCATATATCATCTCAATGAAGGTCATTCATTGCAAAAATCATGATAAGACATGAATCTGGGACTGAGAAATATTTCCAAGTTTCTTAAGAAATACGCAATTTTCCTGACTCTCCAGCTCAGGTTGCAACATCATTAGTCTGTTAGTGGAAGGTGCATAGTGCGCCCTCTAGCATGTCTAGCACAATAAACCAGCGGGCCTAGGCTACTTTCACTAACTTCTTGGCCATTTCTGAACAGCGGTGTCACTTTTTCTTTATTTTCTCCCTAGGCTTTCCTAGGGCACCAATCAGTGATTGAGAAATGTTCAGTGGCTCGCCTGACGGTTGTAAACATACGGGCTATAATTATACGCGCGGTGACCAGCATCATGTCGCTTTCCTAGGGAACCAATCATCAATTGAGAAATTGTTCAATGGCTCGCCCAAGGGTTGTAAACATTTGCAATCGTGGCAATGCAGTGATACCCCTGCGCGAGGGCTACTGCAGCAAATGGGAACTGCCGTTACAGACAGACGGTCCTAGTCTGAAAGTTTACAGGACATTTCCATCAAAGCCTGCCATTTTCGTGTGAAACTTCTCTGTTATACACATGTGGAGTCACTTTTACCTAGGATGCGTACACAAGCATGACAATCTAATCTTGATATAAAATAACAGATTGCTTTGTCAGATAATGTGAGAAGGCAACAGATGTGCACAAAGTACCTGATATGTATCGGTCATGAACTCTTTAAATACAGAAGCCATTTTGTCGATAGTTTTAGCTAGGAGTCGAGGACATGTACATGTAGATATTGGTTGTGTTTTGGAATTGATCCACATAATTGCATTTACAAACATTATCAAAGCCACTGATGATAAAAGGCTACCAGGATAAAAGTAAAGGGAAAAGAGGGGAAAAGAAAGAAAGAAGATAGAAATTGAAACATAGATTTAGCACATTAAATGTTTTGTTGAATAATATCAGAAATATAGGTAGGCCTGCATCTAGGTTCCTAAAGGGAAGCACGTGTAAACCAACGGCCAGGAGAAAGCAATACTTTCTATTGTACAACGTATATCTCTTTGCCATATTGTTGCTCGTTATAAATACATTTTCAAATTGTGTCTTCACCCTTCTATTTCCAGGTGTTTTTCGACATTTCCATCGGTGGAGAGGATGTAGGACGTGTAGAGATTGGTCTGTTTGGCAAGACGGTGCCCAAGACTGTTAAGAACTTTGTAGCTCTGGCCACCATCCATAAAGACAAACCAGGAGTAAGTACATCATCTGTTACCCTCGAGCAAACTGATTGGTCGATCCATTGCAAACACAGTGTAATATTATACACGTACCTAATGTCTCACAGTCCATATCTCACCCCGTGCATCACGCTATTCTAAGATGCACACCCTATTCCTACAGCATGGATGTGTAATACAACAACCATTGAAACGTTCATGTACAGAGTTTTTGTTCCATCTTTACTGTGCTTCAAGTTTTCCGTGTTCCACTTGCGCTTGTGGGATAACTAGTAACTAATGACGTTAATATTTTATCAATGGGTTGGAGAAACTGGGTATTAATGTCTGGAGTCATGTCATCTGAAACCCTGGAAATTAAGGATTTCGTCTTTGAGTCTCAAATTCAAATGCTATTGTCTCGCTTCTGAGTAATGTGAATGCCCTAGTAAGGCTAGTAGGTTACCATCCAATATGTGCATACATGTACATGTTGCTTGTGACTGGTGCCTTGCTGATTTATGTGTAGAACATAATAAGATGCACAAATCATCTTATGACATAAACGATGTGAAATAAGATGCAAAAACTACTTCGACAAAAGTGGCCTACATGATTAGTGCAGCATAATCATTTTTGAGCTTTTACATGCACTAGAATACTTTTATTATGCAGAGTTGGTTCTGATAAACATCTTGGCGAGTGGTTGGTAAAAGTCCAATGTCGGACTGTAATTTCACCACTTGCAGAACCCATTTGGCTGGAGAATCGTGCAAAACATTCCCAAGTACATAAAACAATTCAACCTCTCTGCTCTGTGGTAAGTGTGATCATTCAGTTTCACAGATGTACATGTCTGTCTAACATATTTCTCATATCTTTCACTAGGAAAAAGGTTACAAGGGCAGTAAATTTCACCGTGTCATCGATAAGTTTATGATCCAAGGAGGAGATTTTACCAACGGAGACGGCACAGGGGGTGAGTATTGACAAATGGAGATGTTTCCTTGAAAGCTAATCCTTAAACCTGACGTACCTGAATCCACCAAAATCCATCCCCCCCCCCCCCCCCCATTTTGGCAAACATGTACACACATGTACTGGGTGGATGGGAGCTACATGTACATGTGACTGGGGCTATATAGGCCTCGGCATATAAACAATATAAGCAATGCTGGGGTCGCCATGCATTGGTGTATTTTGATGGATCCTATGCAACAACACACATCACAATTTTCATGCGAGCATGGTATCCTGAATCCGTCAAAATCCACTAGAAATTTAGGTGATGGATTTTGAAGACTCTATGGAAAAACATACTGTATTTTTTGTTATGCCACCATGGTACATGTATCCTGAATCCGCCAGAATCCATCGAGACTTTTGCTGGTGGATTCTGGCGGATTCAGGATACATCCAGTATCTACACTGGGGGATTTTGATGGACTCAGGATACCAGCATTTTTTTTGCATGACAAAATTGGTGGATTTTGGCGGATTCAGGATACTTTCTAGTGAAAGAGCCCCAGGAGTTATGGTTAAAGTAAAGTTTACATGGAAGCATAACAGAGACATGAACAATATCCATGCCCCTCTAAAAAGTTTATATTTGTATATTTTTTACATATAGTAGATGATATCCTATTTCCAGGCTTGGTCTTGGGATCTGGATGATCCCAGCCATGTATTCAGTGAAACCCACATGGTCCAGGATAAAATGTTTCATCTCCTTCAATCATCACTGATCATCCACATATTTTTTTTTAATATACAAATCAAACTTGTAGATATCTATCAGTGTCTATCCAGATATCCAATGTACATGTACATTTATTGTACGATCAAATATTTAAGTGTTCGGAATATTAAAACCCAAACAAACCCTTTAACAAGCCTTTCTTAATTTGATGACAGGCAGGAGTATCTATGGAGACCGTTTTGATGATGAGAATTTCAAGCTGCAACACTACGGCCCGGGCTGGCTGAGCATGGCCAATGCAGGCAAGGATACCAACGGCTCTCAATTCTTCCTCACTACAGTCAAAACATCTTGGCTAGATGGCAAGCACGTCGTGTTTGGCAAGGTTTTAAAAGGAATGGTAAGTGCTGCCTTTCATTTTTTTAATTTTTTACAATTTAGCATCTGTTGATGTTCACATGAGTCAGCATGGTTGCATTGGATGTTGACAGTCGCGGCTGTTGGCCGCAGGGTTTTAGCCAGTGGGGTGTCTGGGTACCAGACCCTGGGTGTTGTTTGGATTCCCAACTTTGTAATGCAAATGTAGTAAATTTTTACAGCGTCAAATGTTTCCTCTACTCTGCCATCGCAGTAACTCAAATTTGTCAGTTAGTTTAACTAGAGTTTCATTGCAACAAAACACAACCTGTGAATTTCTTTCATCTTTTTTGATGAAAGGGGGAGGGGGCAATTAGTCAGCAAAACATTTAATATTTTTTTTTGTGAACAGTTTTGCAACCTACATGTATAGTGTCTGTGTGAGTTTCACCAAAATTTGATGCCTATTCTGATGTAATATTGTTTTGAGCCAGTCTAAGTTTTATCAGTTGAGGGAAGCTATCTCCAATTGTGGCAATCTGTCTCCCAACCTAAACCTAAACTCTGCCTCGGCCTTCTAATATTGTCGAGCAATCTAAATGCCCAGGGATATGGATTCGTTTTGTCTCGCGAGGTAATAAACAATTACGGGACAAAAGGAAGTATGGCAAGATCAATGGGAACTGATTTAATATTCTTCTTTTCAATTATTGGGAATTGTCTTATTTACACAATTGGGTTTCTATTATAGTTATACAATTATAAAGTGACGCCTAAATAATCCGCACTCGGGCAACTTCCCTGAAATCAACCAAATATCTTTGGAATGCTACTGCCTAACTCTGACTCCAAGTAAAGGCAAATTCAAAGCAACAGTCGGCTCTGTCCCTGTCCAGTTTCTCACCATGCTTCTGACGGTGACCTTCGGACAACATAGTCGACAACCTAGCCCACTACTTGACCCTTTTATCTCTCAGGATATTTTCTGTACAGATTCTTAAGTACACACTAAATCGACCACTCCAAGTAAAAGTCAATTCCTACATGTACACACTGTACATGTAGGAATTTTTTTTGGCATGTAAAAAGCACTATACGGCACTGTTTCACCTACACAACTATCGCGATGGTACAGCTGTTAGAAATGTACATGTAACTGCTAATTTACGCATTAACACCGCGGTTGCACTGGATTATGCTCTCAAGATTAGCGGATTCTATTAGCTGGCTCTGTATTGACTTGCTGCTTGACCGTCTGTAACGCAACTCACTGCCCAACTATACAACACGGCTCCCCGCCTGACTAATGCAATGCAGCTCGCTCACATGGCATGGCGCATGCTAGACAAAACATAAACTTGCACCAGTCTCGCACTGCTGTCTGCATGCACTTTACAAATGATTTTTAAGCAAATTATTATAATGAGGCCTGAGCACTAACCAAAAGATTACTTACGCATGCTCAGCAATCTATATATTACATTTTGTAAATAAGAATGATGTCATCATCTGATGAATTAATTAGCAGCAAGCCATTTCGTAGGAACACATGCCCACTGCATAGCTTTCAAGAGATGTTTCCTATAAACTTGTTTTTGCAACTTGCACAAAAAATATTGCAGAATTAGAATTGGGCCATTGTATAAAGTTCTATGTATAAATATACTGCGGCACTTAGCCACTGTTGGAATTTCATTTTCATTTTGAGTAACTCCTTGATTTCTGTTTTCTTCTTTTATTGTGTGTGTCTGGCAGGACGTTGTTAGAAAAGTTGAAAAGACTGATGTTGTCAACTCTAAGCCTGTCAAAGATTGTGTCATCAAGGATTCTGGAGTTGTAGCATTGCCTGACGGTAAACCCTTCTCTGTTGAAAAAGCAGGAGTTGAGTAAAAGGGATATATGAAGGCTTTGTTGTTGCAAAATCTTCCTTTAGAATTTTGTGTAATCTCCCCTTTTTTGTTGGTCGATCTCCTTTAATTTTTCAGTTAGTAAGTTGTTTTTGTTTGGCCATAAATTCATGATATGGACTGATTCATTAGGCACTGCGCACCTGACAACACCACGTGCATCACTCCAATGCTACATGTACACTGAATGTTTCACTCACGCACATCAAACACACATATGTCAGACTTTTGTGCACATACATCTGACATTAACCACGGCTTCGACTGGTCGAAACAGATTAGGGCAGGTCTCAATGATTCGGTTTATTGTTTGCAGTGACCATTTTCCTAAGTTGTTCCCATTATGTGTGTAGCATCTCTGCAAACATTTTTTGTCACCCATATGACCTATCCTCTCAAACTTTACGCATTCCAATAAATTCTACTCTGGGAACTTACCTAATTTGAAACAGAATTTATTGGTGGATGCCTTTTATGATGAACAGGTATTCAGGCATGCAACTTCTCCTCGGATCAGCTGATTTCCTCTTTTTTACCTCCCATGTGTACCATTAAAAATAGAAAAACACTGTACAAAGTCTTGGAAAGATTTGAATTTCCTCTTTTTGGGACTTCCCAGTTGCGTGCCTGTGTATTGTGTATCGGCTCATTTGTGTTCTTAAAAAATGATAAACATTTATGTGATTTTTATTATTAGGTCACAGGGCACAAGACCTCAGTGGGACTTGTGCTACATTTCTTAAAGTATCGACTGAAACTTTTGTAAATGTACATGTATTGGTTTGAACAATGGACACTTTTTGATGTATCCATTATTACAGCAGAGAACATAGTAGCAAATTTTATAGCTTAACCAGCATGACCAGTATGAATTTTAGGATGTGAATCATGTGACAATGCTTATAAAAACACTTGCCATTTGAAATTTAACAAGTGTAGTTTGGGTGAGGTATATAACAGTATAAAGCCAAGTTCAAAAACCTAGTAGTAGTACAATTATACTTGCCTTTGATTGACACTTTCCTTAAAAATGTTTCACATTTCCAATGGCTGTGCCAAATAGATTATTTTGAACCGGACATTACAGTCGTTATGAATACAAGGGTGTAGTCGAATTTTCATCTTTCCTTTCAATTTTCTCTCCTGCTAACAATTGAACAGGATCCCAACTTTGACTTTGTATTCTTGATATGACAAGTTTGACTAAATTGTCATCCTGTTTTGAATTTTTAATAAAAATCTGGGGAAAAAAAACGCCTTTTAAAAAAAATCTAGCATGCAACATTCTGTATAATTATGTACGTGTGTTGCTATCCAGCTGTGTCCTGATAAACACGCCAAAATGCAATATTTTTTATTAGACCATAATTTTAAGACACTGACCAAAATAAACCAATCAGGATTTTGCATGGAATATTGTTCAGTTTGTAAACATGCTTCCATAAAATATTGTGATGCACTGTGTGAAGTGTCATAAAGCATGTTTTATAAAATTGCAAATTGTCACTTTGTCCTGTTTTCTGCTAAACTTGTAACATGTGTAAAGACCACAATCATTTATTAATCTAGCTTGAGGTGACATCTAAGCTGATTCTTCACTAGAACTTGATATTATACATGTATACCAAAGTTTCTACACATTTTGAGATGAATAAAATCCGAGTCCAATCCTGACTGACAATGTTTCAGTGCCATTTGTTAATGTTCTCAGGTGTGAGAAAAGTGTTATTGAAGTGGAATTCAAAAAAAAAAGATCCCTTTTCTAAACTGCTATATTTCTAGCAATACAAAAGTTATTCACTTTTGAATGAGACATCAGTAAAAAAAAATTAACCCATGTGTTGTAGCTGTTGAATTATTACATTACAATTTTGAACAATTATAATTCCGTTATCGCAGGGTAGGCTGGTTCCCGCCCCACAATCATCACAATCAGTATGGATAATGTACACACAATGTATGGACAGGGAGCCAGTTTGCTCACAAGAGCAGATGTCCTTAAAAGACAAGGACTGTTTTGGGTTGGAATAAACAAAAAGTTTTAAATGTAATAGGACAAAAAAAATGGAATTTGTAGCAGAGCACGCCCAGGGAACACGTCTTTAACAAATACAAATTGCTTTCTATGTGCTTGTATTTGTATTTATTTATTTCCATAAATATCACAATTAACATCAGACGTGCAGTGCATCTTCATAGTGCCACCATTCTAGAAATTAGAAACACGGTTGCAATCCAGAATACAATTTTAAAATTAAAATTAAATTTGAAACATTAAAAAAATTGGCTTCCATTTTCTAACCTGGCACTGAAGCCTTGCGGTTTTAAGTCGCCTGATTATAAAACTAGAAGCGTCTTTTACGACACACAAAAATACCAAGAGTAAAGTTTTTTCAGGTTGACCAAATTTCAAATTGAACTGATAAATTGAAAATAACTTACTTGGCTAAATTACCGTTTAAAATTAGATACCCCCCCCCCCAGGAAATTTTTCACATTCCTACGTTAAAAAGTATCAGCAGTGACAATGTTACAGATGTACATTTAATGAACACTAAATATTTTCCAATAAAAGACTGAAAACTTTGATCCTCGTCTCAATTCAGATATCGCCAGGTTTTTAAAACAGGGTTCTGAAACATGAAAATATATATTTTCAGAATATCCACTGATTATCTATTTTCAATTTTAATCAACATTTATTTCCATAAAGCCAAAACATATAAAATAGTACAACAAAGAGAAATAATAATTAATACAATCAATGTTACAAAGAAAAATATGGTAGAAAGAACAATAAGCTAGGATACATGTACATGAAAATGCCTGACAAAACAAGAAACTCAAAATTTTAACAAATGATATTGACAGATATCAGATAACAATCTGACAAACATCAATACAATACACATGGGATGAATTAAAGTATTAAGCGATATCGTAAGAATAATTTCATAATTTCATTGTCAAGACGACATACTTTATTATAACAACTCACACACAGATTCTGTGTCTTGATTGGCCGGTAGCGAGTCACATGGTACTTTCTATTTTTGCTGTCTTTCAGTGCACGGCCAAAAGTACTATACCCATAGCAACCAAAGTACTGTACGCACTGTGTGCAAAATGCATAGGGGTGTGTGAGTTGCGCATTTTGTTTCCAAGCGCGAGCGCTACAGAGCTGGGTTAAAACATTTCGTGAAGGAGTAGATAGAAAAAGTGCAAGTTAATATTCAACTAATTTCGTAGTCAAATAGAAGCACATTTTTATTGTATTCAGATTAAATTCATCAATTATCGCTTAAAATCAAGCAGAATCTGTGGGAGAGGTGTTATAAAACAAATACTGACTGCTTTATCTCATGGTGTAGTAAAACTAACCTCCCTCGGTGATCCATGCAGCATTCTTATATTTTCCCTCGGCTGCTTCATGGATCACCTCAGGAGGCTAGTTTTACTACACCACTCGAAGCAGTCAATATTTCTATGTTATGATTGTATGGCTGTGAATCCGTATCACTGATCTCTACACAAAGTACGCTGGACAGCCCATTAGCTGTTAGAACGTAGAAGTGAGGCCACCGTCCGCCATATTACCACTCCCGTAACAATGGCATTGTAAACAAATCTATCCTAATTTAACCTAATTTTAAAATGGGAGTTCAAAACTTTTTCTCTTACATTCTGTTAAGAAAAAAATGTTTAAAGTACTTTAATTATTGTTTAGTTTTATTACAAATGTTAAAAAAAAAAGACTTCAAAAGAACTGCTCCTCAAAAAAGTTAAGAGCATGCCAAACTAGTCAATTTATAATTGTAACATTTTAAAATAAGGGAAATTTCATGCAGAAAATTCAAGTTAATTATATCAAAATCCCCCAGATCCCTAGCAATTAGTCGGCACGCCTTCACTCAACCTCTAATCACCCCCATACCCCGCCCTTCCTCAAAGCTACATCCACCCCTGTCCTATAAACACACATGTACATTGCCAATGGCATCAGGTTTTGTCAATGTTTGCATTTTGAATTTTTTAAAAATCCTTAATACGTAGCCTTAAGACACTTCAAGCAGAAAGCCCTCTTTTAATATGAAGATGGATCGCTATACACTTTTAGCTAAGAACAATTATTAGGAGATTCCCTATACACAAGAACAATAAATAAACATTGCTCACTCGTACAAATACAGTACAGTCAGAGCTTCAATACGATTACAAAGGGTTTTTGTTGCTTTTGCTGATTATAATCATGAGGTACACGTTCAACAATGGGTCAGTATGGGCTCCGTGCACGAACAGAGAGGGCGCTTTTTTAACACCGAGAACCCCATGGACGAGACACACCACATGCGTGTACTGGTTCGTGCCCGTATGGCCAGAAGTACGCACAACTAACTTTATTCTGAATGTGCACAAAGCCATAGCGTCTCTACGTGAGCGTCAGGCATTGTCAGCAATGCATTTGAATGTCACTTCAAGTGGTCTCCCCCAACTCTCCCATCCTTAACGTTGAGGGGGTACTTGTGCACGGAGCCCATTCCAAAACAACCTACCATAGACTTTTGGATGACCATCTTGAGCCTAATTCATTGGGCTGTTAGGCGGAAAACACTGCTTAGTGATTTCTTAGCTTAATTAGCAGAAATACCTGCTGGGAAGCAGTCGCTAGCAGCATACATTGCTGGAACTTTTTGGCTGGTAGTTTGTATATATCTGACACTGGCTCGATACCTTTCAGACAGGTCGTGATTATTTTTTTCCTCTACTGAGAAACTTGGGAGGAACTGAGCATGGAAATTTACTAGCATGAAATGGCCGCAACCCAGCAAACTATGAGTTGCCTCAAAGTCCAGTGTCTTGAAGCTCCCTCCTCATCTGAGCATTGGAAGCTGACTGCTTACCACCGCTCCCTAGAGTGGCTGTCGAGGCGTGGCCGTAAGACACACCCGAGTCCCGCTCAATGGTGTGCCCCCGGTTGAAATGCCCCTGCCGCCTGTCCTCTTGGCGATAGTCATCTGAGTCGATGGACACCATGTCATGCTGGTTGCTGCTTCGGCCGCTGGTGGACATGGTGATGTAGCCAGTGGCTGTAGAGGCCCGGCTTGGAGATGTCTGACGCTTAGCTAACCGATGCACGCCCACTGAGCGCCGTTTGGTGTACTCCTCCTCATACGCTCTGTTCAGATACTTGAGGTTGGACAAGGAGCCGTCAATGTCGCTGTCGCGGGTGTAGCGTGGGTCCTTGTCAGACGACGGCACGCAGACGCAGATGCACAGGAGACCAATGAAGAGCACCACCAAGAAAGCCACAGCAATAGCCACCATTGAGATTAGTAATGGGGACCAGGTGAGGGTTGAAGCGGCTGTCATAGAAACACCTGAAAGTGGGAGAGTAAGAACGTGACTTGACTTTAATTGATAGTGCCAAACTCCACAGTGTTGTAGTGGAGACAACTTTGACGGATCATAAGTCATCCCAAGTTTAATTATCACACAGTATTCAAATTAAGTGTGGCTGGACTTGGGACTTGACTTGTGTGACGCAACACTGCTCCACATGATAAAAGTTCCCCGCGGTGCGCAATGATGTACGGGAGTTGTAACATTCTCCAGAAATCCAAAGTAGCAAGGAAAGTATATACACTCAAGGAAAAAAGAAACGCACCACATACAAATTCTCATATTTTTAGGAAGTAGGACCGGCATTGTAAAAATGGTGCATGTTCTAGATTTTGAGCATTTTAGAGATAAACCTCAATGTGTATTTATCGCGTTCCGGTTGAGTGATTTGGGTGAGTGCCAAAAACTGTGTTTTTGCATTTTATGCTAATGGTTACACATGAGTGACTCCCAGATATGCATTTGACCATTCATGTCCTGAACACAACCCTTGCCTATAAAAAGACACCAAAATGACGCCAAAAACACTTGTATCCATGATGCCACGACTGTCACAAGCTGAGAGAGACCGAGCCATTGGCATGCTCCAAGCCGGAAGGAACCGACGGGCAGTGGCCAGGCTGCTCGGGGTCCACCACTCAACGAGATCATCCCCCAGAGACACAACAGCAGCTGAGGGCGGCACTAGAGGAAGAGTGGGCTGCTATCCCACAGCACCAGCTGCGACATTACTGTCGATCCATGAGGCGACGAATTACAGCTGTTCTTGACGCGAATGGAGGTCATGTTAATTATTGAACTGTAAATGCCATTGCGTTTCTTTTTTCCTTCAGTGTACATTTACAGAAACTAATCAATTTTAAAGGAGGGGCCCCATAACTTTAAAGGAGAGGGGGGGGGGGGTAGGGTAAACTTACACTGGCTGCTGGCGATACTACCCCTCTGATCAGTAGATTCGCCTGTGGCACACCGGACACACACTGTCTGTCCTCTCTCATGCTGGAAGTAACCTTGCTCACAGAACACACACTCCATTGAAGAGGTGTTGAAGTGGGTTCCCGCTGGACACATCACTAGCATTCAAACAAACAAATAATCCGGATTTAAAATTTGAATCTTGTATTCATCCATTAATTGTTACAGTGTGATTAACACAATGGCTGATATATTTTTCAAATCGAATCGCTGACATGACTGATGCGCAAATTTCAACCATAGGTTCACTATGCCTTTCCAGATAATTAATTGGTCTTAAAAATAGTTTCACCAAGTTTACTTCCATTTTTCATGTTCTCTAACTTTTATTTGAGAGAGTTTGTATGTGCAGTTGTTTAATGTTTTTGGAAGGAGAACGTTTTAGCGAGTGTTTTTTTTTGCCTTCTGAAAGGAACCTGCATTTGACAAAAAGGGTTTCAATTAAACAAACCGGAAAATGTAACAAGATAAAAGACAGTTGGAAACAACTGGTCAATAAATCAAAAAACTGAATAATCGTTCCAGGCTTAGCAATAATTATCACCAGGTTGAAATAATTAAAGGGAATGTACGACATTTGCTTTTGCTTCAATTTTCAGAAAAAAATGGATTTGGAGGATTAGTATGTTATAGCAAATATTGTTAAACTGACTTGTTTCACTTTTTGGGCTTGAAGATGCTGGAAAAATTAAGAAAACCATTCATGTTCTTGTAGTCTGGTTCCCTGATCCCCTTAAGATGAAACAGAGAATTTATAGACTTTGGGGAATTGTAAGGTCAGAGAATTGGTCTAGCAGGCTTGTACCCCTTCACAGGTGTGTAATCAATTTGCAAAGAGTTTTTGCAGTTTTTGTAGCAAAGAGTTTGCAAGCAGTTAAAAAAAAAGTTTTCTTCAACGCTGGTCGGCCAACCAGCGTTGGAAAAATAAAATTTTTCTTGAAAATGTCAGCACACCAGGAGCCACGATTATACACGATGCTTGAGATGCTTTTGTTTTGTGATGTTTGCAAATGTTGTATCTTCCCTTTAAACTCTTTGCCAAAACTATAGTTTGATATATATCAACACTTTCATGCCTTGAAACGGATATCTGCTGCAAACCGCTTACTGACTGGATTGATCAAAATATACAAATCAACAAAATTAGCTGGCCTGATGTTGTAGTGTTAACAAAACCTTCTTTAGAGGCAAATGACCATTTGCCTCTGAAGAAGGTCTTGTTACGACCGCAACGTCAGGCCAGCTAATTCTATTGAATTTAATACTTTGCTAGAAATGTTATCTATGGGTGTCGAATAAAAACCTATATTACCACATCCCCCAGAGGTGCTCCTGTATCCCTCTGCACAAATCCACATGAAATCATCTGATACTCTGGAGCTGAGACTGTTCACTGTCTGATGGTCGATAATCAGTGACAGCTCCTCCCTATCAGCCAGCTCCTTAATGTTTCCAGCCAGCTCGTCCACGTCACGTTGGACTTCGCTCAGCGACGACCCTTGAGTGTCTGCGGCCGGAGCCGTCACCGCAATACCCACAGAGAGGTCGGTAAAGGCCCGCCGCTTGCGCGCTGCGGATGCTGCGGCCACGCCGCATTTTGGTGTAACGCTGTCTTGGGTGCAGGCTCGGGCCAAGCCTCTCTCGCAGAGTACGGCCTCCTGAAGGCTTGTCTGGATGCTTGTCCGGATGTTGGACACAAAGACTTGGTTGGAGGCATCACAGACATCAGCGTCAAAGGGAAAGACAGCAGTGACTGTCTTGCTGATGGCACTGCCTGCTGTCGGTCCTGCAATCATACAAGTCACATTTCCAATTTTCTCTTTAAGCTCAGTGTAATTTTTGTACTTGTAAGTTTCCACTATGGGGGGGGGGCATGGCCTCGTGGTTAGCGTTCGTGACTCATGATCAGAGGAGCAGGGGTTCGAATCCAGCTGCTGGCCGTATGTTGTGTCTTTAGGCAAGCCACTTCACCCCCACTTGCCTCTCTCCAACCAGGAGAATAAATGGGTATTACACCTGTGATTAACTGGCTTCCCATCCAGGGGAAATACTTTCAGTCTGTCACACCAATGAAACCAGTGATAAATACCAGCCTGATGAACCATAGGGCTGGGGACAGACTTGACTTTTTTTTTAAAGCTTTGTACTGAGCTGCTATATAGAGAGCTTTATAGCTCTCTTCAATGTCAGTACATACATGTATACGTTTTGAATGTATTTTGCCCACGTATGGACTCTGTGCGTAGATGGTGCTTCATCACCAGTTGTGAGACTGCCAGTGGAGAGACATGCGCTACTGGTTCATCATGTTCGAGGCAAATGGTGCATGTATGCATGATTAATTTCAGTCTGATTGTGCACACAAGCCAAAGCATCTTCGCGTGAGCATCTTCGCGTGAGCATCTTCGCGTGAGCATCTTCGCGTGAGCATCTTCGCATGAGCATCTTCGCATGAGCATCTTCGCATGAGCATCTTCGCCTGAGCATCAGGCGGTGTCGGCAGTGCATTCAGGAGGCCCTCCCCTGGCCAGTGGTCTCCCCGAACATAAACGCCGGTACCCAGTACCCATAAATACTCCTGGGTGGAGAGAGGCAAATGGGGTAAAGTGGTTTACCTAAGGACACAACATATGGCCAGCAGCTAGATTCGAATCCCTGACATCTAATCATGAGTCACAAACCCTGAACGCTAGGCCACAAGCAAATGCACAAAAAAACCTCCATTGGAGAGTTAAATCTCCAATTAAAGTTTTCTCTAAAGTTATAGCAGCATAAAATAAAACTCATGAATTACACAATCCTCTGAATGAACTTACGAGTGCACACGTTGGGATTTGGTGTGGGCTGCCAGAATGCCTTGGTGCTAGTGATCTCGCATTTGAATCGGTTGTCCACAGGTGCATACGCGTACCCAGCGTCACATGCTACTCGGCACTCCATTTTACCATCGGGGGCAACGACACATTCTCCAGTGCCGTTGACCATCGTTGGAAACTCAGGGCACACAATATCTGTAGTGGACAAAGAAAGATCATCCACTGTTAAAGGTAATGTACAGCATTTGCAAACATAAAAAAGCAAAACCACCAAATAATTATGAAATACCTTACTGTAAGTGAATAATGGTCTCAAGCATCCTGTGAAATCATGGGACCTAGTGTGCTGTCACTTTCAATAAAAGTGGAATTTTTGTTAATTTCAAACAACTTTTTCAAATGCTGCCCCCAATTTACCAAATTCAGTTGGTCCACATTTTGTTTGCAATCGGATAGAAGCATTCGTGAATGGGTGCAAGCCAGCTAGTCTGGTTCGCTGACCCGACAATTCCCCGACATCTATAAATTGCTCGGTTTTGTCAGGGAACCATACTACAAGAACCATATTTTTTCTTGGTTTTTCAAGCATCTATGAACACAAAACTTTAAACAAGTCAGTGTAACAATATTTACTTTAAGATTCTAACCCCCAAATCCATCCATTTCTAAAAGTTAAATCAAAAGCAGACCTGTAAGATTTGTTATAAATTTGGGTTTTGCCTTTACACTGTGATAATTAAACAAAACACTGCAAGTTCAGTGTATACTTATATGGTTAACTCATTGGCAATCGAACCCATTACCTCCTGCTTAATACTAGTGCAGAGGTCAGAGGTCTTATCAATGTGGTGATCACCCACCTTCCTGCTTTGCATGGTGTAAATGTCAGCTGGCTGGTTCAAAGTCAGTACAACATTTATTGGACTCCATTGAGAACTGTTTGATTACAAGTCATTCTAAAGAGCCCAAACAATTTGCTTCACAAGTATTTGTTTAAGTCATTTTAACGAAACGTTAGTGATCCAAATGCACAATCAAACTAAATACCACACAACATGTTTCTGTAGTTTTGTCCATTTACATTTGTGACATGGGATATTGAGACCCAAAATTCTAAAACTTCCCGCAATTCAATCTGGTTACACTGGCATTTTTTTCAAATTATTTACAGTTCAAAAATAGACTGTTTTCTGAGACACTTGTAATTCTTCTTTTGGATATGCCTCACAACATAATGATATTCTCCAAAACCTCAAAATGTCGCAAGAACTCATCTGTAGGCTTAATCCGGTTTGTGTGTGATGTCACTTCAGTTTAACCCTAACTCCCTAGGCCTTTTTGCTAGGATGTAGCCTCAATCCTGCAAAATCCCCCTATTGGCCTCATGGAAAAACAGCATATAGCCTCAATCCTGCAAATTCCTCCGTTAGTTCTTGAATATGGTCTGTGGAGGGGTGACCACTGCCTCAATGCTGCCAAATCCTGCGGCAGTGACTGTCAATATGTGGAGGCTTGGCCAGTGACATCCTGGAGCAGTACACGGAGGATTTCAAGCATAATCCAGGCCTATATTTATGCATGGCTGAGCAAAAACAACACAAAGTCCGGCCCAAGACCTTGACAAAGTGCATCCTATGAAATCAGTAACGCACTTTTGCCATGTAACCTCAATCCTCCAAATTCCTCCACTTTGGCAAAGAGGATTTTGAAGGATTCAGGGCGGTTAGGGATAAACCACGCACACTGCACATGGAGTAGCACTGGCACCACTGGAACCAGTAGTACAAAGTGACGTACATGTTTAACCAATGGGCGCTAGTAATCAGCGCTGGGGTGTGTGTATGACGTAGTCACTAACGAACTGGATACTACAATTCAGAGCACTCACCAAACTTGTAGAGTGTGACCGAGAATTGGCAGCTGTCCGTATTGCTGAAGGAATCGGTAGCTGTCAGAGTCACAATGTGAGACAAACCGTTCCTTGTGGCCTCATACACGGTGCCGTTCCTCTGGTCAAAGGTCAGGACGTTGTCCTCAGGTAGTTGGAGGTTATCCGTGACCTCAACTTGTGGCCAGAATATGGCCTTGGAATTAGCTGTTGTTCGCTCAATGATATTTGGTGGGCATCTCACAGTGGGAGGCTGTTTGTCTGTTTGCATTTAAATTGAACAAAATTGAAAGGAACAAAATATTTATAAAATCTATCTTGTCCTTCGCCCTTCAGTCATGTCAGTTGCAATTTTTTTTTTTTCAATGAGCATGTTATCCTCGGTGCTGCCAAGACTTGGTTGACAAAACTGACTTACAAGTGAGTATACCTTGGCTAATGAGTTATTTACCAAAACAATTATTGTAAACTCAATTTGTTTCATATGGCTGGACCTTGTGGTAAAAATCTACAGAACTACCAGGACCAAATTATCATTAAAAGTCAATGTCAACATAAGAAGAAAAAAAACGTCCGTGAAAGAAATGAAAATGTGTATGGATTCTGTGGATATTTCAAGCCAGTTTAATATTACTGAGTCTGAGTTCAAGGATCCTCATGCAAATAATTGGATATGTTCTATCTACCTCTTTACCCAAATATTATTATTATTATTATTAGCAACCAAAGCATCTAAAATGGTTGGATTAAAAACATTTTGAAAGATATTTGAATTACATTTGAGTTTGAAATATTAAAACTTTTAAATAGCAATGCACATTAAACATTAAAAGCTACTATAATTTTTTTTTTTTTTTTTAAATCAATCCAAACCAAGTTACTGGAAACAAACTTTCACAGACCTAGAACATGACTAACAGAGCTCCACCGGACATGACAAGTATTTAAATTCTGACCCATAATCAAAAGCCCATATACCTAGGCCACTCTGTCAGGTTTGTCAAGTTTAATTCGTGCTGTTTCAGCTACTATTTCAGTATATTTGTGAAATATGAAGAAAAAAGAAAGAATTATTGACATCACTGGTTACTGGATGATAGTTGGGTGTAGACCTACCGACAATCTTGATCCAGAATGTGCAATCAGCCGTCAGCTGTGTCACAGGATCTTGAGCCCTGAAGACAAATTTCTCCCCTTGTCGGTACCCCTCAGCATACTGGACATCCCCCGGCAGGTCTACCTGGGGCCCCTCCAGCTGACTGATGATGGCAGGCTGCTGGCTGGTACCAGTGGCCTGGAGGTCCACACTGACGTAGGCTACGTCCGTGTTGTTGCGTAGCTGGTAGGATAACATCTCTCCGTCGCGACAGCTGGCAAAAGCTGGGGGAGGGGCATCTGTGTAGGCAGACATCAATTCGGTACGAGTTGCAAAGTATGTTCCAACTAGATGCATTTATTTTAACCCATTAGCAACTGTACTACACTGTTTAATATTGTATTTATTTCCTAAAGAGTCTATAAACAATAGAGTGCTCAGGTGGTTACTGGCACTACGGGACGTAACATTCATGGCGGTTTGGCTTAAATACTTGATTCTCAGGCTTCTAATTGATGTGACAAGTGTTTTCATGTAAAGCACAAGTCAACACGTCCTTCACGTGTATAATTTTCTTTGCTTCTTACTTGGACGAATTTCATGAAACATTCCCAAAACCTTTTGAAACCTCATTTTTATTTATCAGTTTGTTAATTTTCACAAAGAGAATGTGTAGTGTCATTACTTGATGAAAAAATACAGATACAGTGCACATTCAAATTTATGAATTTTTTTCAGGGTTCTTTTCTAGACTATTTTGGGATCCAAATTTACCATATATGTTTAATTTTGATCCAATCTTATGACATCAAGCCATCTGCCACATTAGTCCTGACTCACTTGGTATCTTGATGACAGTGACGTCAAACTGGCACATGCCGACGTTGCCAAACGTGTCTGTGGCCGTCACCTCAATTGTGTTTGGCGACGCCTGCTCACTAGACAGAAAGAATGAGCCACTGTCCATGCTGTAGGAGATTGTCATCTCGGAGGTCTGGGCTAGGTTATCGGTGACAGTTGCTGGGGACCATTCCACGGCTTCGGAGGACCCGTAGGTGAACTCTGTGATGTCAGCAGGGCAAGTTAACACTGGAAGTTCCTCATCTGACGAAAATAGATCAAGAAACAGTCCAATGATACCATTGTCATTGCTTTGTCGCTGACTTGTCGCTGATTTGTCACTTACTTGTCACTGACTTGTCACTGACTTGTCAATGACCTGTCATTGACCTGTCATTGACTTGTCACTTACTTGTCACTGACTTGTCACTTACTTGTTACTTACTTGTCACTGACTTGTCATTGTCCTGTCATTGACTTGTCATAGACTTGTAATTGACTTGACATGGACTTGTCATTGACTGGGTGACAACTTTGGCATATAGCAGGTATAATGTACCCATGCTTGATAATCCATGCTGTCAAATAAATTAAACTGGGACTGACGAGAAATCCTCGGAAAAATTTAGCCACAACCACAATCAGTCCAGATCTGAAAAAGGACATATAGTTCAGTATGCAAAGCTGCCATGTTCTTCATAAACGGGCTGAAAATAATGTCATGAATGTGAGGCAATTCCACGCCAAGTCCCATACAAGCTCCTTTTCATGATTCGACTCCAAAATTTCTGAAAATATTTCAATATTTCAAACTTTGCTCATTCTAAGAAAAACTGTCTTTGTAGCCAACACCTTGAACCTGAAAAATAACAGACTGCCTCAATTTCGACATGCACAACTAACCAACCTTCCATTCGAATCAAGAAACGACACTCAGCGGTCGTTCCTGCTTCGCTAGTTGCTCTCATCACAACCTCCTTCCCGGTCCTGTATTCATCGCTGTACTGCACAGGGCCAGGGATGCTTGGCCCAGATACAACCTCTACGGTAGGAGCTGGGGCCCCTGGCACCGAGGCTGTGAGAGACAGTTCGATGTTGGCAGAACTCTGACCGGTCTCTAGGGGGAAGGTTAGAATCTGGAATTCTGGGCAGTTCTGGAAGACTGGAATTACAGCTGAAATAAAAGAAAACATTGACAAACTAAAGGTAATAAGATTAATATTTTTGCTTTCATTTTTGTTCAAGGAAACAAAATTACTCAAAATCTTCAGAGGAACCCATTAGGCCAAAAAAAAAAAGTCTCCGGTTTCTGGTATGGAGCTTGCCCCAAAAGTGGTGCGGCGACGCGGCTTTTTTTTTTTTTTACCTGTTTTTTTTTTTTTTTTTGGCTTCAAATGTCGGCTGATGACTGCAAATGGTGCCCGACTAAACTTAGTGCAAATATATGGGAGATCAGAGAGGCCACATAAATCTTATTCTCGATCATAACCCCATCTAAAAACACGTTAAAATTGTGCAGCAGCAGAATTCCAGTCAAACCAGTGAGTTTGGCGGTTTTGAAACATCATCTTGTATTGAAAAAAAAACTTTTTCGTTTTGCCGACGCGCATGGCTACGGCGACGCGCGCGCATACCAGAAACCGGAGACTTTTTTTTTTTGGCCTTACAAATTACCTGTTAAACTTTCAGCTCTGTAGACAATTTGAGAAAACAAACTGTATATTATACTGATTTGTTTTTGTTTTGTTTTTTGCTAGCGTTTCTGATTCAAAAGTTGCCGTTTTGTACTTTGAATTACACCCCCTTGTGTGCAATACTTAAATCAGCACTTGGTACAGTATTTAACAATATTGTCATAATCTATTATAAACTTTGTGCCAGAGGACACACTTTTTTAAATGTCTTCAGTGCTTGTTTTCTTTCATCATGTTCATGTATCATTGCAGGCGCAATAATTTCAGGGGGTACTTTTGGTACCGATCCTTTTTGTAACTTTAAGCAAGTTTTTTCTCAGTACCCCGTAATTACCAATGCTATACGTGTCTTGAAATGTTGTGAATGCTATCATTTTAGGCACAATACAAGTACATGTATTACTTTTAAACATTATATCGACTGAATCCAAGAAAATAATAAAATGTTTGATTAAGCCCGGCTCATGAAATCTGGTTTATTTACCTTCCTCGCATAGAGTGCCACGGTATCCAGCCAGGCACGCACACTCATATGTGAATCCGTCTGGGTTGGCCTGGCATATCCCACTATTCAGGCAGGGGTTCGTCAGACAGGCAACTAACATGAACAGAAGATAATGTGTGTTGACAAAAATATTAAATACACTGATATTGGTTTACCTAGAAAAAACTGACCTGCAGTGCTACATCAGTGTTCATTTCATCAAGTTTTGTGATTGTTTTTTAATGACAATTTTTGATTGATTAATCCAGACCACTTCGTAATAATGGAGGCTTCCTTTCAGAAGGACAACAACACAATTCTGAAGCCAGAACCTAAAAAGTTTCCAAGCACAAAATAATTTGGAAGGCATTGTTAATTTTTGGTTTAGAAGGGAAGAATGTAATTCTATGGCCCAACAAACGGATATGGATTTTTTTGGGTTGACCATCAATTTCAACACACACCAACACGTTTATTGCACAAAACAATCATGGCAATGCTTTATACATTTAAATAAAAATACAGGCAATACACAATGCACATTTTCATTCAAGCAACACAATTTTGTTTCCCCATGTAGAAAATTAAATTTTGTGGTAAAACAATGCTGAAATGCTGGTCAGGATATAAAGCTTAATTATATTTGAGGGTTTCTTGGTTTGCAATAACAATCACTGTCTGGCAAGATTCAGTATTCTTTTGTTACTCCGAATTCCACAATTTCTTTGGCTGAATACATACCTTCCCTTGCTTGGTCGCAGTTTTCTCCCATGAAACCAACATCACACTCACAAGTGTACATCAGCGTTTCATCATTCTGACTACAGACCCCGTTGACACATGGGTTTGGGTTGCACAACACTTTCAAACAAAACGTAGGAAAAAGCAAAGAAAACCCTGTCAGTGTTTCTCTCTGTTTGTGATCTGTAATCTGCGAGAAATACCCCTTGTGTTTGGTTCCTGCCTCCTCCATCACATCAAGTCCATGCACTTTAATGCTCAAAAGACAACATGCACCAGACTGACCAAAAGCCAGCCTTCAATGTCCAAATAAATCTGTGTCAATTGTGGGACAGCTAATCCATTAAGCCCCACCCCCATAATGGATTGACCAATCATAGCAGTGATGTGCAAGTAATATCTGACAAAAGTCTGACATGGGTGCACTTACATGTATGCAGGATGCATGTGGCCAGAGCGTGGAACATGCATTTTTCAACATGCCCATGGGTGAGGCTTAACATATTGGTCATACAAACCGAGCATGGACATTTTCTTGTCAAATTTCGGCCATGGCCACATTACAAGTAGGTCAGGCAGGTATCTTACCTTGTATATTGCAATGAGTGCCTCCATACCCAGCATTGCAGCTGCAGGTGTAGGTAGGGTCCCCAGCTGCTTGCTGGCACACGCCGTTATTACAGGGACTAGGATTGCACATATCTGTCAATAAATACACATCCATAAACAACTTGTTACAATACCATTCACCCATCAACACCTGCATTACATTATACAGGGTGAGTCAAAAAAATGAAACCCAAATGTCGGGACTACTGTTTTAGTGAAGTTCTGCATGTAGCCCTTTCAAAATCTAGATTATGAAAGCCCAATTCATAAACTTTCTTTTAGTACAAGAATCATTTGAATCACTTATGTACTTTTCAAGTTACGGAATTTTAAACACAACCGCCGTTTTAAGGTTCTGTCCACGGATCACAAAAAGTGTTCAGTGTTCTCTCAGCCAAACGAAAAGTAATCACATAGGGATGTGTGTGAATTGTTTCGTTTTGCTGAAAGAACGCACACCTATGTTGTGATCCGTGAACAGAACCTTAAAACGGTGGTTATGTTTAACATTCTGTAACTTGAAAAGTACATGAGTGATTTGAATGATTCTTGTACTGAAAGAAAGCTTATGAATTGGGCTTTCATATCCTAGATTTTGAAAGTGCTACATGCAGAACTTCAATAAAACAATAGTTCTGACATTTGGGCTTCGTTTTTGTTTTACTAACAGTGTACTTCATTCCTGAGGGATCCATAACTTCCATTCAGTGCTGGAATAGTTTGGGGTGCACAGCGCAAGGCACTAGGCAGCAGGCAGGGTGGCTTAGCAGATAACTAACAGCTTAAACTTGTTTAGAAGATGAGCTATAGCCTCCGGCAGTACACCACCATCTTACTCAGAAAATTACACGGTTTGCAAAATTACACGGTTTGCTGCGTGCAAAGTCAACAAATGCTTTAGCCTTTCCAAGTCTTCATGTGTTCATTCCAATATGCTCTCAAACCCGGCAATGCCTTTTTGGGGCTAGAAATCTAGCTCTTGAACAAGATGACACATACATGTATTACCATAAATGTAGCATACTTTATTATGTTCACACCATATCAGTTCCACAGGCCTTTGTATTAAACAACATCTGATGCTCCCTATCGTGTACTCACTTTTAACTGAAATTTATCTCCTAGTACTCTTATTTCTTGGGTCTTGTTTTAATGCAAAGTTTTACAAAAATAAGCAATCTAGTTTAACTGAGTACCTAAACCAGATTTCTCCTATCACTATGAATTCTTTTCACTCTTTTCTGTTCTTTGAAGTGTTTGTGCAATACCAGTGAAAACGAAAACTTGCTGGTACCTTGGACACTGCAAGTGATGCCTGAATGAGTCGCTGGACAGGTACACATGAAGGATGTTGGGCTGCTGACAACACACGTACCTCCATTCAGACAAGGACTTGGAAAGCATGGAGAAATCACTAGAGGATACAAGTAAAAGGGAAGAAAAAGTAACACTTACTTTCCTAACCATTTCCAAGAATTGGTCTTGATCTCTAAACCTGTTCAAAAAAGTGCTTCAATCATCTTTCATATGACTCTGTGCACAGTACGGTATGTGCTTTGCTGTAAAAACTAGTGCATTAACATTTAAAAGACTTAAAAATCAGCTAATGTTGTAATTCCACGGTGACACTACAACCAATCAGATGACAAGGATTTATTCAGGTGTTGTATAAAACAAATTCAGAATGTTTCACATTTGTGCAATGGAAAGAATAATTAGTTAGGTAGGTAGTTTGTTATTCATAATCACTCTTGGAGGACGACTGCATTATAAAGGAGAAACTGACTTATGTCAGATGTAACAGGGACAGGACAAAAAGTGGACCCCAAATGTATAGAATGAACCAGATACAAGTATCAAACACTTTGATTGTCTTCAGAAAGAGAACTTACTATTTGAGCAGTCTACTCCATCAAATCCCTCAGCACATCGGCATGAGAAGCTTCCTCCAGCATTAGGCTCACACGTACCTCCATTCTGACAGATGTTGGCTTGAGCACATACATCTGTGGAGGTTTGCAACGACACTCTTTATCAATGGATTACAACAGAATCATTCCGGCAGGGCAATGGATGCATAGCTAATTCATGCCTTAAATTTGTAACCACGAAAGAAATTCAAATTGCTATTTGTCAATGGGCTTCTTGCGCCAACAAGAGAGGGTGCGTTTGAACCCCTGGCATTGCTGGTCAGGACACACCACGTGTGCGTACTGGTTCCCGCGAGTAAAGCGCGAAGTATGAATGCCTTATTTTATTCTGAATGTTCACATGAGCAGAGCGTCTTCGCGTGAGTGTCGGGCATATCATCATCAGCGAGGCATTGAATGTCTCTCCCAGTGGTCTCCCTGAAAGTCTTCCGAGGGGGTACTTGTGCACGGAGCCCACACAGCAAAGTAACAAAGCCAGCATTTGGTTGAGCAGGGGAGGCTATTGTGGAATTAATGCATGGCAGTTATATCACTCTCAGCATTAAAATAGAGAGAGAGGCAATACAATGCCAATTGAGTCCAAGAATTTAGATGCTCCTACCCGAGCAGAAAACTCACAAGCTTACAAAATCCCATCTTGCTCCAGAGAATATTACCAGATGTGTTTTTTTCCCTGCACTGTAACTCAATGGAACAAGCTTCCCGAGTCTATTGTAAAGGCTTGCAACCCTTCAAAGTTTAAGCAGATTCCAACTAATGGGTCTCCAATGTCAAAATAGTAGGCTATGCACTCCATCCACAAGTTGCGCACCCAACAATGTGCCTTACTTAGTCTTCAACAATATGAAGTTGGCGCAAAACTTGGAAAAAGAAGAAAAGACTGTATTCCTCTCACAGGAACTACTAATTATTGCGTACTGTACATGCAAGTGCCAACATTTTCACATTCCACAGTTTAACATTCCAAAACTTAACTCCACAGATGCTACAAAGTTATGCACAATTTTTTTCCCTCTAAACAAAAGCAACAATTTCCATAATTAACCCTCCTATTGTTTGATCATTCACAGACAGTCAAAAAGTCAATCCTGTTCCCCTGCCATGCCTTTTACACAGGCTAGTCACCAAGAATCAGATTATATTTCTTGTAGGCACTGTGACTAGTCAAACTCCATCAGCAGACAAAAGCAGGTGACTGGTAGGCACAGCTGGCTTATCAATCTCAGTCAAAGCATACATGTAGCTATACCAGGCTTCATAACAATCACAGCCAGTCAATCCTGCTTTATGATGGCAGGGAGCACTCAACTTTTAAAAACAGTCACTTGATTTATTTTGACTGCTGGGCTGGCCTTGTTGAAATTGCCAGCCAGACAGGGAGGGTTCATCCTCAAAATTTCCTATGTACCACAACTGAGTGTAGAACCATGGTGCATATGGGCTAAGAAATAAACAAAACAGAAACGATAATCAAACTAAATCACAGACCACAAGCGCCGATGCAGCTCATACCTTGTGACATGGTTGTACAAGTGACGCCTGACCAGCCATCAGCACATTGACACTGGAATGTAGAGGAGGTAGGACTGCTACAAGCACCGCCATTCTGACATGGATTAGGGGCACAAGGATCCAGAGCTAAAAGCAAGGTTAAAACAACATTAAAAAGTGAAACCAGTGTCATACCAAGAAATGTTTCGGGGAGGAAGGGGTACAAATTGAAGCCCCACTCAATGGTTAATATGGCGTTCTGATAAATGGGGCATTTTTATAAATTCAGGGCCACTTTTTTTTTCTTTTCCCTGTTACATTTGATATATATTTCAAGGTGGCAGAAACAAGTTTACGCAGAACATTACTTTGTTACCATAAAAGGTTTTAAAAAGTGGGTTTGTACAGTCGGTTGGGTAAAGTTGATACACAATTATTACTCTGCCTAGGGAAAATACTGGAAAAGTAACCGCCCGAATTTGGCACGCACATGTAAATCGTGTAAAATTGACCAAAAAATTTGTTACAAAGTGACGTCACAAACATTTCTTTGGTCAGGCGTTTTCGCGGTGCACTGGAAACACGTTTCACGTCATGGCTGTGACGTCAGAAACATGTTGCAGGTCAAGGGCCGCCAAAACACGGCTCTGATACCATAAGATGTATATACAAAATGCGCAGAAAGTTTTTAATATTGATCATGCACATAGACAAATATTCTCCATTAGTTTTCCCACACTTTATGTTAACAAAATAAAAACAAAACGAATCACAATTATGCAAATTATATGCAAATTTTAAAAAGAAACACACTCACATTGCAAACAATTTGGACCAGTAAAGCCATTCAGACAGTTACACCGGTATCCGGATCCACCGGTAATGGGCACACACTGACCCCCATTGGAGCAGGGGTTAGGAGAACAGCGAGTAGAATCAGCTACAAATACACACCAAACACGACAACAATGCAAGCAAAATTACAAAAGAAATCCGTAAATACGCAAAATAACAAACAAAATACATAAATACTGTACTAAATCTAGGAGAGAAGCTATCACAAACATTATGACATCACATGATGCTTTGACTGGTAACCTGCTGAGCAAATAGTTAACAATTATTGACTGTTGTGATGTAGGATATGATTTTTTTAATATTCAAGGAGAGCATAGCACCCAAGGCGAATGCACCTTGAGCAGGTCAAAAACGACATACCACATCACCGCAGACAACAATTGTTTTGGTTTTAACTGATAACGAATTTATCTTCAAGCAAACTTGACGCGCAGTACAGCTGGAACGAGCACGCTTTACATGGACATTCAGCAGCGTATGCAGCTGGAATGCCGCTCGCATCTTGGAACAGCGGAATACGCAGAGTGCGGTATGGACCGAGGCCGTGCTACATGGTTATATGTAGCACGGCTTGTTGCCATGGATCGACCAATCAGGATCGAGCATTCAAGTTTGCTTGAAGATAAGAGGTAATATACATGCAGCGTGGTGAACATAAGATAATTTTGTATCAAACGCAAAGTACATTTTGTATACTAGGTAATTTATACGCAATGCACTGTATATGAAGTAAACAGTCACTTTCATAAACTGGACATTCTAGATATATAACAACTGTTCTTACCACATTTCTGAGCTAGGCAGCTTTACTAACATGGCCCCATGGCACACCATAAAGTACACAATCAATTCATATATTCATATATAAGTAAAGCTGGGCTTATGCATGTGATGACACAACAGAAAACACTGATTCTTCCAATTCAAATGATGCCAGGAGTTGGCTATTTGTGGCATGCACTTTTTACGCTCACTCACTTTCACATCTTGTGCCTGAGTAGCCACTCCCACAGGAGCACTGGTAGTTGGACGTTCCTGCAACCAGTGAGCACTGGCCGCCGTTCAGACAAGGGTTGGACGAACAAGCAGTAGCTGAGGGAGGGGGGGGGGGGGAAAGGATTCAGGAATATAGAAACATCATCCAACATGGAAATCAGGTCTAAAATGATGTGAAAAATGAATAATAGTCTGGATATGTGTGTCATCAAATTGTCCTGAAGTGTGTAATCTATGCAATTTATGTATAGTACCCTACATCTTCAAATCAGTTTTAACAGGAGAAATACTGGACACTTAAACGCCACTACTGCTGTTTATGGTGTCGTACAAAGATCATAGTGGTTTGTGTACAACAAATGACAAAGTTGTCAAGCACAAACAAATTTTGAGAGGGGGGAGGGGTTGTTAATATGGGTTTGGTAATAGAATTCATTGAATAAATATGTATCAATTACAACTGGTCTGAATTTTTAATTTTTTTTATCGAAAATCGCTTGGCGTCACAGTAATATGCACACCTCAGGATCAGGGTTGATGTTTGTTCAAAGTCTCAAATTCATGCTGTGTGCAGTTGAGAATTAAGCTCACCAATTATTATTTGACAGAATAAACAAAAACAAAATTGCAAGATATCCTACATCAGTCAGATGTTTACTTTTGGTACATTGCTTTTCTTTATACATGTAGTTCTTTTCCGATGTTTGACCAACCATCCCAATACCATTGTTTTTATTTGGACTTACTTTGACATCTCGTGCCTGTGTAGCCAAGTGGGCAGCTGCATTGGTAGTTGGTTGTGCCAGCAATCAGTGAGCACCTGCCACCATTCAGGCAGGGGCTAGAAGTGCAAGCAGAAGCTACAAAAAGAAAATCACAGTTTATTTTTTGGATTGGTTTATTCATTCATCTGTCAACGGTAATACCTTGAGCAGACGCTAGAAAATAGCATAATGGTAAATGGTTTACAATCTTGAGTAGGATAAATTGTAGATTCAAAATCCTTTCAACCAGAAATTTCTGAACCCTTACTCCTTGTCATTTTGGCTAGGAACCTTCCTGAATTCTCAATTGGCTCGGTTGGGTAGGAAACAAATGCCATACTTTCCAACTTGAAAAGAAGAGGCTTGGAGGCAAGGTTTATGCTTCTGTATCCTGCATATTTCCAAACCTGTTCGTGAATTTTGAAAGACCTGGCTGTGATGGGAGAGTGTGGCCTAGTGGTTAGGGTTCGTTACTCATGATCTGAGGGTCAGGGATTCAAATCCAGCGGCTGACCATATGTTGTGTCCTTAGGCAAGCCAGTTCATCCCCACTTGCCTCTCTCCACCCAGGAGTACAAATGGGTACCGGCATTAGCTGGGGAGTAACCTGCGATGGACCAGCATCCAGTCCAGGGGGATAGAAATATTCTCACTCGTTTCATGCTACTGAAACCGGAGATAAACGCCGTCCTGATGGGCCGTATTGACTTGTGACAGGCTTGACTGGCTGTGATGGTCTGGGATTAAAATGAGCCTGGGCACCTTGTAGATTCTGCCTATGCACCGCATTGACCTCTTCTTCCACTATTCCACTTACTTTGACATCTTGTGCCCGAGTAGCCAGTCGGACAACTGCACCGAAAATTGGTTGTGCCAGCAATCAGTGAGCATTGGCCATCATTCAGACAGGGGCTGGAGGAGCAGGCATTAACTTTTGAGGGTAAAAAAAATGGTCAAAAATTAGTTCTCTCTGGGTTCGGTGTTGGGTACCGAGCCACATTTATCATGTTTATGGGGTGTGGTTAGGGGAAGGAGCTAAGCCACCTTTGCCAGAGGGGTAGGGAGGCCACACATTACTCACTTCAATGTGATGGTGGTTGTATTTGCGCCTCCAGTGCACCCCCCTGGCTTTGCCCATTGATCTACCCATGGTGTAAAGTCCAATTTCAACGAAAATGCGCCAACTTTAGTATTAACCCTAACTCCCTAGCATGATTTACTAGGAACCATACCCATCCTGGCAAATTCCAACACCATATGGGAAACTGCACACACCTATTTTTTTTTTTTTTTTTTTTTTTTTTTTTTTTGAACTTCGAAGTGTGCACCTTGAAGGTTGCCCTCTCATGTCGCTCGTCTTCTGTCGATGAAATAAGTGTATTTCACTTGTCAATGTCATTCTGTTTGTTACTATTTGTTTTTGATATATGTGTGGAAGCTACTGGGCAAATTTCGTTCCGAACACGAACCAATAACCCTGGATTTTGGACACATTTACTCTCGTTTCCTTCGTACTTCACTGGCTGCACAACCATGTACCATGTGTCACAGCTGTAAGTAAGACCGAACTGAACACAATTGGCATCGACAATGGAACTGATCAAGCTTGCAACCTGTGTTCTCTTTGTTCTGTTGTGTTGCGAAGCATGCAACAATCAGTCACAAGATGTTCACAGACCTGCTTTCACAAAGAAAACTCTTCATGCGAGAAGATACTACGGGGCTCACATTAGTTACTATGCAAACTCTGATGCTACTTTTCAACTTTTGCTGTTGCAATCTGGAGATGTCAGCCCGAATCCTGGCCCTTCAAAGTCCGACTCTGACATCTTGATGCCTACCTGCAGTGTCCCAATTCAGAGCCAACGCATAACCTACGACGACGCCTTCCTACGTATGCTGAAACCACGTAATCAACCAGAGAACAGCAGACTACCGACCCATATTTTTGATATGGTTAAAACCCTGGGCATTCTACGCAGAAGAAAGACTCATCGTGGGAGTAAAGGTGCAGGGCGACGACGGGTGCAGTGTTCACACCAAGAATCTTCTGTGCCTGTCCCTTTTGCCCATACGCCAAATACGGAGCCAAATCACAACTATCTGAACTTTTGTATGTTGAATGCTCGATCACTCCGAAACAAATCAACAGAATTTCAAGATTTTGTCCTGGATAACGGTTTCGACATTGTATGTATATGTGAGACATGGTTGACTTCATCTGATGATGCGGTGGTCGCTGATCTGGTTCCCAGTGGCTTTAACTTTAAGCACCAGCCAAGAGCATCAAGGCGAGGTGGCGGAGTCGGCCTTCTGTTTCGCGATGAGCTGAATCTGGAAATCAAGCCATCACAGGGCCATCAGAGTTTTGAGATGATGTCAGCCACTGCAACATCCAACAACACCAGCATGGATATTGTTGTAGTATATAGACCTCCTGGATCCCAGTCTGCCTTCACTGACTTTATTGATGAATTTTCTTCAATGCTTGATGAACGCATCTTCAGACCTTCAACTCTTGTTTTAACTGGTGATCTCAATATCCACCTAGACAAACCATCTGCACCTAACACTAAGCGATTCAATGAGTTACTCGATGGCCATGGCCTTTCGCAGAGAGTAACGTGTCCTACTCATGAGAAGGGTCACATTCTTGACATCTTCATAACAGACGTCTCTGAAGATGTGATTTACTCAAACCTTCAAGTTTTGCCAGGCATTTCTGATCACTGCGCTATCACCTGTCATCTACACCTGCAAAAAGCTCGCCAGTCCGGTAGAATGATGGTAATGCGGAACATTAAGGCAATCGACCGGGCTGAGTTCACACGAGATCTACAGCAGAGTAGCATCATGCCAGCAGATTCAGACAGTGCAGAGACTGCTGTCAATCGTTATAATCATATCTTGAGAACGATTCTAGACACCCATGCACCAGCTAGAACTCGACATGCCAAGAAGCGTCTAGGTTGCTTGTGGTACGGCCATGAGATAGCAGTCGAGAAACAGAAACGAAGGCGGCTAGAACGCAAGTGGCGCTCAAACGGCAGACTAGAAATTGATAAGCAACTTTACTGCATTCAACGTCAACATGTCAACTCCCTGGTTCGCTTAGCGAAACGAACGTATTACATCAATGCTGCTAAGGCTTGTGGGAACGACTCCAAGCGTTTATTCTCTGTTGCCAACAAACTTCTGAACCGCAAGCAGGTATCCCCTCTTCCTTCTCATGGGTGCAGTGAATCGATGGCTCAACGCTTCAGCCAGTTCTTTATATCAAAGATAAGTAACATTTGCAACACTCTTCATCCAGATGTGACCAGGCTACCGCCTACCCATTATTCAGTAGCCATGGATTCTTTCGAGCCTACCTCCCCAGGGGAAATTAAATCTCTTATCCGCAATACGCCCGCGAAGTCGTGTGATCTGGACCCGATTCCCACAAGGCTTCTTAAGGATAACGCTCGTATCTTTGCACCAATTATAGCCCAGACCGTGAACTTAAGCCTCCGACGAGCGGAAGTTCCCTCTGCTCTGAAGCTGGCATATATCCATCCTCTTTTGAAGAAGGCATCTCTTGACCCAGAGGTTCTGCAAAACTACCGGCCTGTGTCGAACCTGCCCTACCTCTCAAAGGTTCTAGAACGTGTCGTCTTCTCCAGACTCTCACAGTATCTTCGTGATAACAACCTTTTTGACAACCGACAGTCCGCTTACCGCCCTCATCATAGTGTTGAGACTTTGCTAGTTAATCTTTCCAATGACATTCTTAGAGAAATGGATGTTGGAAAGATCACTGCCGTTGTGCTATTGGACTTATCGTCTGCATTTGACACAGTCAACCATGAGATACTTTTGAATACCCTGTCTTCACTTGGCATTGGTGGCCAGGCGCTTCATTGGTTTCAGTCGTATTTATCTACTCGTCATCAAATAGTTTGCATCCACGGAGCAAAATCAGATCCAGTTATGTTGAAGTGCGGAGTCCCACAAGGCTCAGTTGGAGGGCCAACGCTCTTTTCCATTTATTTGACAGGACTGAAACACGTCTTACGCCGTCATCATTCAATCAACTACCACTGCTATGCGGATGACATTCAGCTTTATGTGTCGTTTCCCCAACCAAGCTGATGCTGCGACCGCTATGAAGAGACTGGAGGATTGTATTGAAGATGTCAGATCCTGGATGGGCTCCAACTCCTTGAAACTTAATTATAACAAATCTGAAATGATACTTTGTGGTTCAAAAGTGCAGTTGGCTAAAATAGATATCCCATCTGTTAACATAGATAATTCCATCATTTGCATTTCGGATTCTTGTAGAAATTTAGGCGTTATGTTTGATTCATATATGTCCATGTCTGTTCAAGTATCTGCTATTTGTAAATCTGTTCGGTATCATTTGCGTAACCTTGGTACAATCAGAAAATACTCAACTCGTTCAGCCACTGAAAAGATTGTTCATGCCCTGATATCATCCCGTTTAGACTTCTGCAATTCACTTCTTTATGATTTACCCAAAACACAGCTTGCCCGATTACAGAAACTCCAGAACACAGCTGCTCGCATAGTTACTCTAACTAGTTGTAAAACTCACATAACGCCAGTTCTGCGTTCCCTCCATTGGCTGCCAGTACAGTTTCGAATAGTTTTCAAATTACTTTTGATTGTTTTTCATTGCTTACAAGGTTCTGCCCCTGGATATAATTCTGATTTGCTCATTTCTTACAACCCTGCTAGGTACCTCAGGTCTTCAAATTCGTCCCGGCTTGTTGTGCCTAAAACTATTAAATCTTGGGGGGACCGTTCATTTTCTCATGCTGGACCTATGTTATGGAACAAACTTCCTCAAAATATTCGTGATAGTGCTACTTCCCATGAGTTTAAATGTGCTCTGAAGACCCACCTATTCCAAGCAGCATTTCATTAATCATCCAGTTTGATTTCACTCTCATATGTACTGTTTCATATTCATGTATTTTCATTTGTGCGTAGTTTTCTTCCCTGCTGTTTTTGCTGTTCATGTTTATTTGTTTGTTTCTCTGCGCCTTGAGCATCTAATCAAGATGGATTTGGCGCATTATAAATGCTCTTTATTATTATTATTATTATTTCTGACTTTGATTCTGGAGGTGTGCCAACCCAATGTAAAAGACTGTCAGTTTATGGGTATTGTACCCATCCTGACATTTTCCAACAAAACATGCCGGTGGGTTTGATGGGTTGAATTCTGTTTTAAGGTGGTTTTAAGGTGGCCAAATGCAAGAGGAAATATCACAAAATGTCAGCACAACTTTGATACTTTCCAGTAAAAAAAAAAAATAAACCACTTTTTACAGTTTTCATTTAACTCCTACAACCATGACTGCAACTCTCCCCCCCCCCCCAATAAAAAGAAACAGTTAAAAAATAAGAAACTTACGTTGACATCTTGTGCCCGAATAGCCTATTGTGCAACTACATTGATAATTGGATGTTCCAGCAATCACTGAGCACTGACCACCATTCAGACATGGGTTGGAAGAACAAGCAGTAACTGGCGAAAAAAAAAAACATTGAAGGAAATATGATAGCAAATGTAATAAACATATTAACATGACTGATGAAAATAAAGAAGAGAAGTTCAAAATGAATTATTCATAAGGTTTGATAGTTTGGTTGCGGTACACACTGCTACATCAGATCCAAACAAGACATCGGCCCCAGTGGTTGAGTGGTACGATGTCTACACTGTTGACCTACCGCAGTAGAATCGCGTGTCAGAATCGCGTCAACGCAGCTTGTGAAATGGCCAATTACATGATATACAAATGGACGCGGAACGCGCAAAATCAGAGACAAACAAAATTTAGTGTACAAAAACTCCATATGGTTGTCTATAACGGGGCGTGGCTAACTCGCAAACGGCGATAGGTCAATTAAGCAGGAGGTCCTGGGTTCGAGTCCCACCCAAATAGTTTGTGCTTTTTTTCCCGAAATCACTCAGGATAACACCGAGTTAAAAATTGCCGGTGAAGGGCAAAACCAAATATTCAAAAAGAATTAGTAATATTAAATTCCAGTACTTCTGAAGACTTATGAAAAACAGCTATAAGTGGTAAATTTCGAAGGCCAAGCACTTATGAGGAGACTACAAGAAAAACACAAAACCAATTGTATTGAAAATTGGCTTCAAGAAATGTGAAGTGATAGAGCTAGAAAATGGTGAG
>CM057129.1:26040522-26092752 GCA_029964075.1 Patiria pectinifera | reverse complement strand
TCGGTTGGAGTCTGGATGCTGATAAGTACCCGAGCCGAACCTTTTCAGGTCCAAAAATCAAAACTGCTCGGTCCAAATGTCAAAAAAAGTCAAAAAGTACACATTTCCAACGATTTTGTTCAACAATTTTTACTTCATGTTTTTCGAAACATCCCTCTTTCCATATTAGGCTATAGCATGTCCCCCTCGTAAACAACGCCTTATATGGAGATTGGCGCGCGCGTACTGCGGTACGTAGCGCAGAACGCAGCTGTGCTGGTGTATTGTGCATGTAGGACTCTGAAATACTGAATCACTGGTAGTATTGCGCATGCCTACGTGAGGATTGTGAACGTTCAACCAATAAAACGGTAAAAGGCACAGGATTTCATAGGAAGTCAATTTCATGTGACACTGGAAAAAAGCGTTATCAACCGTTTAAAACCGGCCACGTGACGGGCTCTCGACCAATAGGAATGGGTAAACTGTCTTAGGTATTTATGAATGTAGTTTTTACCACAAAAAAAAAGAAGAAAAAAGGATACGGCACGTAAGTATTAACACCCTTTAACAGAAAAGAACTTCGTGAGAGGAATTTGTATAAGCTGCTTTTATCAGGGTATACTCCAGATGTCCACTTGAGGTCAAGGATAAGGTTCATACCTCAATTCACGCTTGGTCTCTGACTCCCAATCTATGTTCCAGGACACCACCGAATTTCGTGAAGAACCTACAAGCAGAAGACGTCAAACTTGTCCATCCGGACTTCCAGAGATATCTCAAGTGGAGGTGGGTCGCTGTAATTGTTGATTTTATTTAAGTTCGTGATGCAGTACATTACGAACAATTTCTGTGGATCCCGCGATGTTTGTGATAGCGGCATTCCACTGTATTTAAACTGGCATATGGAGAGCCTTTTAATATCAGGAAGTTTTCCCTAACCTTTAATAATGCATTTCAGGAAATGTTAATCAATTTCCAGTATGACTTAATTTTCCAACTAAATTGGATTATCGGCTGATAGGCTTATTTGCAGTTCAGGAATGTATTAAGCGACCTGTCATATGCACTTTGATATTTGGAACATGCCCCATGCATGGTTTATATATTTAATTCCCAATCTGTTTATCTCAATGGGTTCAAAAGGGACTGGCCGTCAAGTAGGAAAACACCTTGACATTTATGAAGTACAGAGCTGCATACATTATGCCGTGGCATTGTTATCTATGTGCGTCATACCTACATTGCAATTTTAGGATTGGTAAGCATGTTTCATAACCCGGCTGTAAATATGCACGGATCTTCATGGCATATACATGTAGGATCATTTGCTTTTGAAACACTTTGTTCTATTTATAAGATGGAATTTTTACCCACTCGGTGGGTAACACACTGAGTATACAGTGTTTAAACGTCGGTGAAGGGCAAAGCCTAATTGGATTAAGACTTTGTTCGTTTTCAATAATAACACCACTCAAAATCCAAAGACGATTGTTTAAAACCTAATCTGCTTAAGTTTCAGCTTTGTGGATATTACACTTTTCAAGAAATCTGTGAAAAACCATGCACAAACTTTTGACCATGAACCATGATTTATGAACCTTTATTTTCAAAAATCAGTCACTTGACTGACCGTTGGAAATCACCTACATTTCTCGATTTCTGTGAAATGACAGCAAGCCAGACGGAATAACTTCACTGGGTGTTTCGTAACTGTTCGATCTTTATACCAAGTAAGGTTTCTGGTAATAATTCGGTCGGTTATTTCGGGGATGATTGCAAATGATCCGATAAGAAGTTAATGGTTCTAGCGATCAAGAAATGCAAATAAACTTCCACGAATGTCGGTGTCATGTCACGTGAATGTTTGACCCATGGGTGTCGGTGCCATGTTGCGCATAAATTTTGAATGTTTCATAATTGCCATCAGCCATTAGAAAAAATAAATAAATATCAAGACTTATTTTAAAACGAAACAAACATGTCTTGACTGTTAGGCACGATGATAATTGAAGTGAAAGTGTTTCACGTTTCTGTTTTTCAGTTGGGTGAATTCTACGGCGCAGCACAAAACAGTGCACAGACCAACCACTGGGGCTATCATGTTGCTGCTGGCTCTGCACACGTGTGACGAGGTAGGATTAACTTACTATCAATTACAACTGTGTCTTGCCACATTTTAGCTGTATGCACACTGGTGTCTCTTGTGAAAACAGTATACATGTACATGTACACTTCCTGTGCATATATTATAAAGTGCCTGACCAAAACGTTGCATATCCAGGATGTCAGTTCCTTCCTGTGTCCCTTGATCTATGTCATGCACATCAACTTCATGCAGTGCGAAGTTGAAATTTAAAAAAAGGGAATGGCATGATCAGCATGGGGAAGCGATGTTTGTTATTGACCTGAAAAAGGTATGGACTGGTTGATGATTTGAGAACTTCCTTGGAAATGTGCGCGACAAGGTTTTCCTCTTTATATAGAGTTTTGCAAATTGTCTGTGGACATGTTCTGTTCCACACCTGACAGATAATGGCCATGTATATAACGCCATCAACTGTAAAAAAGGAAATCGCAAAATGTTACACATGAGCGCCATTGTCTATAGGTAAACGATCATTACAGATGTAAACCCGGGCATGCACGCCATATGTCTGTAATTGGCTCTATAGCGCCCTCTACAGGATTAGTGGAGCAGAGCCTTATGCAAATCTAATTACTGCTATTTATCATTTTGATGCTGGCGCCTTGATCGGTTTCCCAGATAAGTGTGCTATATATGTCCATAGATATATGATCACGGTTGAGAGCACCCACGAATTTACTCGATGCATTACTCGTTGCTGTATATGCCATGCACGCAGGGAGTTGAGATTAATACAGGAATAGGATGCACTGAGTTGTAAGAGCCATACTTGAAACAAGATACGTGTACACATCGCAATCAAAATATTTATTAATATCAACCAACAAGGCTAAACGGTGATTTCATTGACCTAATAAAGTGTTTGTGTTGTTTCACATTTGAAGGTCAACGTGTATGGATTCGGGGGGAGTTACTCCAAGTTTTCCGAGCACTACTACGACAAGAAATTCACCAAGCATATTTTCTTCGCCAACCACGACAACAATGCGGAGAACGCCCTCTGGAAACGTCTACACGACCTGGGCATTATCAATCTGTACACGAGGGATTGAAAGTGGCCCATGACGTCATCCACACGTAGAAGAGGTTGGTGAGAAGTCCTTAAACGTCATGATATAATAAAGGTCGGTGGTAAACCGACTGTAAAGTCTATTGAAAGAATCGAGATGGAATATATATATATTTTTTTCATCAGAATGGTGAGCTAGGATTATATGTTTTATATCTACACAACACATGTCTCGATCGTAAGTTAAAGAAGTTCAACGTAACATGCTGTCCCTTACCCACAACTTTTCTGATTGAAAACAAAAATCACAAACTATTGCAGAGCAAATCGTAACACGTATTCTCTCCTTCCCGATTTGGAAGTTATAGCGCCCTCTATTACAATTTTCGTCAGCAGTACTAAAGATGTACGTGACATTTCAGATCGAAGCCTTCAGCCGGGACTGACATTGAATAGTGTCACCAACCAATTCAACAAGTTGAATATCAACTTGTTTCATTTGTCTGAATTGTTTTTAAAGCACGTGGTGACAATAAGCCATTTGCGAGTTAAATTTGAATAAGATTTGACTCAGTAATTCAATGCTTTGCAAGTTCAAGGCTCCCGACCAAAGAGACTTTTACTATATCATGTGACTCGGGGCAATCTTTATGTTAGCAACCCCCAGCTCCAGCATGGTCTGGTGTCTTTGTGCCATTCTCACCCATTGTGAACAATGTATTGGTGCTGAGCGTCTCTTACGTAACTATACAAGAGCTTGCCCCAAATCATGTAATATAGCAACAGTGTCTTTGTCTGGAGAATTCAAAGTTAAAATGTGCCAAGCATTCTCCTTCTGCTCAATTGTGCAATCACCTCCATTTGGCGGTTATCACTCTGAGCAAGTCAGTGTACCAGACGTTTTTTCAAATTTAAATCCATATGAGGGCTAGGTCACTCGCAAATGGCTTATTAAAATCACATACAGCTAAACCAAAGCCCAGTGGGTGAAGTTACGTTTCTGATCACCTCATACCAAAGTCATCGTAGTCATGGATGTTTTGTATTGTTTGGTTGTTTGTGGGTTAGTTTCGATGTTATTGCGTAACGCAGTGCCTTTTTCTTCAGATTGCCAAATAATTTCACCTGTACATAGAACTAATGTTTTGGAATACACCGGCTTTTAATCATGTACTAAGCGACTTCCAAATCATAGAGTTGACATTGTCGATAGAGTACATTATAGTTAGCTGCATTTGGTATGCCACCGGTCGTTCATCGCTCGAGACATCAGTAGGAGTAGTTCTTCTACTTAAAAGGCATATGGTCATTTGCATTTATCCCAAAAGTAACTTACAAAATTATTATTTAAAAAAACCCTAGTTGGATTAAACCGTACTGGTTCTAAAGATCCCGTGAAATAATTCCAACTGGTTTGCTGTCATTTGGAAGAAATCAAGAAACAGAAGAGTTGTGTGTTTCGTGATGAAAAAGTTGTGCATGATTTTACAGTTTTTATAACACTGTTAATACAAATCTTTAAACAAGTTCATCTGGATTGTTGGTAAAACATGAGTTAGGAGATTCGTTTTTTCCAGTTTTTTTTTTACTTCCATCTTCACGTTTTTTGATTGGAAAAAACGAATCTCCTAACTCACTCTTAATACAAATTCTGGTTACATAAACATAAACCCTTCGTCCTGACTGCGCTTCATATGCACAATGAATGGGACCGGCACGTCACTTATTACAAAATTCTGTAACATCACAAACATTTTGGCTTAGTCTAGTTGAGATGTATAAACGAGAGTCAACTGTACACTGTTGGCGAAAAGTGTAATTTCCACTGAGCCGAAACTTCTACAGGTTAGGTTTTGAACAGCCTTCTTTGGATTTTGAGTGGTGTTATTATTGGAAACGAACAAAAGGTATAAAAAGTAAATGATCCTATGCTTTTAATTGTACGAATTTCATGAAAGTCTACACAGCTGATTCCTCGAATATTCGCGAGCAGATAGGACTGGATACTCGAATATTCGCGAGAAGATAGAACTTGATATGTTGAGTGTAACACGACCCTTGGAGCGTTACGTCCTCGGATATAGTCTGGTGACCTCGTAAACTATGTATTATGACATCTGGTTCCTGTTATATCCCACATGGTACAAGACATTAATTCTGGATTTCTGTTGAATTGTTGACCACCATTAAACCATGCCTTGGACTGTTGCTTTATATTATGGACAACGATATTGAGCCTATAAAGGTCATTCTATAAATCTTGGTTCCAAAGTGTGACATTTTTCCTGTCCCTGCTACCTTGGTTCCCCGTCATTTGTCATTCGAGTATCATTTAGAATGACTTCAAACAATTTGTTTATTTTTTGGGTAGGTAGTTTGCTACTCATAATCACTCTTCGAGGATGACTGCATTTCTGAGGAATGCATCCAGAATCATTAATTCAAAGATGTCAAATGTAACAGGGATAGGACAAAAAGTGGACACCAAGTTAATAGAATGACTCATATGCATTTTTTTAAAAGGTTTTAATATAAATCATTGAAGTTTGAGAGCTTGATGTTTCGATCGTTGCCGAATCGTTCTCCAAAGCAAGATTTATTTGGCCTCTTTAAAAGATTCTGCTAAGGATTAAAATGTTACGCTCTCTTACTTCAACGATTTGTATATTAGTGTTCACTCCAGTCATAACGCAGTCTGTAGGCTTTTTTTTCTTACATGGAAATAGTACTTTCTTTTGGAAAAAAACCCTGCACTTCAATTTTTCATTAATGTGATGTTTTCTTGTTTGTTGAAAAAGGCCTAACAGTTACTGAAATCTACCGTCGGATAGTTTACACGCATTGAACGTTGATGAAAAAAAGGAAAACAAAAAGAAACGTTGTATATCGTATTGGTGAGACGCTCTAGGAAAATAAGCTTTGCATACGTTTAAGTACGAATTGTTAAAAGTACTACATGTTAATTGAATTTATTTGTCTATTTGTTAATTTTGTTCATTAGATCGCTTAAAAAATATTTTAGTGCACTTTTTGTACTTTTTCCCCCCTGGAAAATTGCAATCTTTGGTTGAATTCCGCAAAATAAGCAATTTCGAGAAATCGTTCGCGTTGTTAAATTTAAATCTGCCTTGAAAATTGAGCTGTGGATTGCTGATAAATCGTCATTTACAAGATGTGTATGCACTCTCTAAATCTCCAAGTAATGAGACAGAGGATCGGACGATTTAGGCTGAAAATCGCTGAAGTTTTATATCGAAATTTGATACAGAAATCTCAGCGAAAGGTCAATCTTTTAGATTGAAAAAAAATCTAATATTAATTGCTTTGTCCCGTTTCAGTGGGACGGAGCTGATTTTTTTCTTGCACAGGAATGGAGTGAACTCCAATCGCTAGAAATAAGTAATTTTAATGTCTTATTTCAGTTTATCTCATTGTTTAGATTATTGTAACATTTTGATTATAACTTCTAAGTATGCCCCACTTTTACAACTTTGGTGTATAAAAAATGACGTCATCACGATAATATCGATGTCGCGAAATATTTCCCCGATATTTCGGTTTGGAAAGAAATGGATATCGAACAAGCTTAAATTCTAATTTTGATTATTACTTCTAAGTATGCTTAGCCTTTTCAACGTCAATGTACGGAGTTTGCTGTGGACTGACATAAAATAGCTGTGGAATCGGGAAAGGACGAAGCAGGAATCAGTCGTGGGGTCCAAATTGTGGAAATAAAAGACATTTTGAAAAACATTAATGTGCAAGACGAAATTTATAAGGAGACACCACACGGTTACCTTCCCACTCCCTTGGTATACTACACTGCAGAAGGTGTGGTGTTAAAATTAACACCTTGCATTATTACAATAAGAGTGGTTCAGTGTACCGATACCACATGGTGTTACTTTACACTCTATTTTTGCAGTAAATCTCACCTCCAATTTAGGCATGAATATTTTTCAATCTATATTTACCTTAGTTAGTGATGCCACTTTAAGTTTGACAGGCATATGAGCGTTCATCGTTGTACAATGCGGTTTTAGCTCTGCCGGATTGTTGAATTACGTAAAGCAGATTAATGATTGTGCAATACTTTTTGGAAAAGTCACATATTTACACCAAAGTGTTTATTCCAGCCATTAAAAATTATATTATAATTACACGAAATGATTTCTAAAGCTTAAGTGATATAATATCTTATACATAGTTAATTAGCTCTATTCTAGGACAATGGAGTTGAATGTCAATTTCTTTTAAGTTCTTGGACAGTACGTTGATATTTTCTTTGCATTATTTGGAAATTTGAATGATCATTATAACGCCAGTTGCTTCCGTTGGTATTTTTTCCAATGATCTTCCACTCCAAAGCAGGCTGGAGTGTATAATTTTGGTTTTGATTTTTTTTCTGTAAAGTACTACATGTAAATGTTTAAGTTCTATTCACCAATTTGACCTGATTGAAGCTGGTGGGTTACAATGAAATAAAGTCAGCAAGCTCTAGGTTTGTTTTGGAGCTTCGAAACACTATTGGGAATTTAGTTTCCCTCTAATGGCGTACCGAAGTCTGGTGTAGTGTTACATTAAGTTTGACATTTTTGGCCAAAGTTCTGTGATACATGTATATTGTCCTACACAAGGGCGTCGCCAGGATGGGGTAGGGGAGGGGAGCGCTTGGAACATTAACCCCCAGCTCACCCGACCCCCACCCCAATCCCCGGAAAAGAAGGGAGAAAAAAAAAAGGAAAAGCCTAAAGAGGTGTGAAGTCATATTTGCTATTAACAGACTGTATACACATTTAACAAAATGGGCGTCTGCAGGGGTGTGACTGGGGGTGGAGTGGGTAAATTTCCCCGCCTACCCTCAGAAAAAAATGATAAATTGAAAATATGCTAGAGAAAGTACAATGATTATTTTTTTGGGCTCCCTCCCCCCCCCAAAAAAAACCCTGGCGACGCCCATGATTCTAATTTTTTCCCCTCCAGGCTGCGTAGTGATTTTAAAGATCGTGAAAATATCTCTACCATGATCTAAATATCAAATATATTAAGAAGTGTTCATCATCTGTGAAGCAAAACTTCTTCAATTGTTCCATGTGAGGGGAAGGTTCACGGTATATATTTACATATTTGTGTTTAATTTACATTTTTTTTTTTCAAATTCAATATTTGTCAAAAATTAGGAAAGTTTAAGGAATGTGTTGTTTCTTTAGAATAAATAGAAACAAGTTGGTTTTGTTTCAAGCGTTGTTTGAAAGAATAAAACTAACTTTCTATATCTTAAAGTTTTTCTAAGATGCGATTTATCAATGTACTAGTGACAAATGTCTGTACTATAACGACAAATGTCTGTTCTAATGACAAATGTCGGTACTAATGATAACGTTTGTACTAAACGTGCTGATTAAAAATATCCAAAGCTCGGTTAGTTAATATATTGAAAGCTTTAAACACGGACAATTTTGTAAATGTGCTACTTTGTTAATAAAATATGTCTATAAAATGAATTTATGAGAAAGAACCGTTTGCCCCAGTTATGAGTGTAACTTTCTTTCATAGTGTTGTAAGTATTATACAGGCATGCAATTCTCCTCGGATGAGCTGATTTTTTTCTCCCCATGTATGCCATTGAAAATTGAAAAACACTGCACAAATTCTTCTAAATCTCGGAAGTTCTTCTTTTTGTGACTTTACAGTTCCACGCGCGAGAATACCTGATATTCATTGCATGCATTCCAGTATAGTCTACAGAAATTCCACTGGATTCAAAGTATTGCTTGATAAATCTACAGTATACTAGTATACATTGTATAAAAATCAATATTTACAATTAAGTATGCAGACTGTAATATCAATGGAATGGCCTATTCCCTAAGTAGTCATTTATATTAAGTATAAGAATCCATGACTTCATATTAAAAAAAAGAATGGCTATTATTTATAGATTTAGACTAGTTTATTAAAAATCATCGTGGCGGCACATGCCGAATTAAGATGACAATACAATGACAATGTAATCAAAAAGAAAATATGCGGCAAAAAAGCAATTTACCTTCCCCAACACATCCTTACATTTATTCACTTAATTTTTTTTTCAAACTTGTATTCTCCTTAACACATTATGAACTCACTCTCTGGTGTACAGGTTAATGATGCCCAGTTGATGTAGTTGGATCCAGAGTTTTTTCTCAATGACGCTGTCATGGTTGAGATACGATACGTGTTTCCGAAACGCAGTGTCGTAGTAATATTCCGAGTATTTTGTAAAACTCCCGGCGAATCCGTACACATCCACCTGTTTCCAATTAACAATAATAATTTCGATACATCGCATTACAAGAGTTAGACTAACTCGGTCAATGAAAATGTAAGGCGATATAAGAAAGGGGGTCTTCATTTATCAGAAGTAGGCCTATGGATGCTTTACCTTTCATGTATTTTAGGTGGTGAACGAGTTTGAATTTCTGGGGCAGTATTCAGAACATGTGTGGTTAAACTGGTACTTTTTTTTGTAAATGGGCAAGGCTGAAGATTTGTTTGTACCGTGACGATGACAAGAGCCCTCTGTTGACTGCATGAACCAAAATAACGAATCTTGGTGAAGCACTTCTCTCTGTAGGCCCCTAGCTGTCGCCTAAGCATTATTATATATCTTGAGAATATAAAAATGGGGTATGTTATAGTAGGTTTTTAGGATTACAAAACCCTTCAGATATCTCACCTTGTCACAAGTATGTAACGCAAGGAGGAGCATAATAGCACCAGTAGACGGACGATAGATTTCTACGTTTTTACGTCTCGTCGAGTTTACCCATCTTGGGAGCAATGGAAAAAAATACATCTTAAATGAACGTAGGTCAAGTAAAATGAATAAGGTTTGTAACTTTTTAACAACTTTAACCTAGGGTAATTGAAACTGAATTGAAAAATGCACGTTTAGCCTATAGCTACGTCCATCTGTCTGTCTGACTAATAGGTCTGCCCACCACTTAGTTCAGTATGGCAAAGGATTCTGTGCTAGTTCTTTGTTTATTGGAGGATTGCAATAGGGGTTTTATGGTTTATAAACAAGAATATTTGAAATTCCAAAATGGACGAGTAATACAAAGGAATTTAGACAGGACTGTAGAGTTGATAATACGAACCTGTCTCTGATGTATCTCTCAAAGTCCGGATGAACCAACTTCACGTCGTTTGCTGTCAGCTTCGTCTGAAATTTCGGGGGCGATCTGAAATACAAGAGAATTATTGTGCAGAAACATTATAGACAACATAAAAAGTGTGCTGGCCATGCTTCAAACGAATCCCCCCACAAACAGATTATTATTGATATTTTCTAGCAAGAGATGTTCAGTTTTGAGTGAGAATTAACTAAAAAATAAATGCGACCACGTCAGTGGGGGCAGGGGGAACCTTGCCCCCTGGCAGATTTTTGTGAAATATATTTTTTTCAGTAGGTACATTTGTATTTCCATAATAATGGTCACCTTTAAAGAGCGCCCCCTTTTGGAAGATAGGTACCAGGCCCCTCCCCCCACCCGCTTTATGATTTTACGGAGGCCAAGTGTCTGGATAAAAAAACCAACATGTCTACATTTCGGCGCGGATGTGCTAGTGCGGTTGCCCCCCCCCCCCCACATCAATGATACGCCACTGGATCACGTTATTATTTTACAAATATCGAATTATAGAGTTATGATTTCAAATTAATTGAGGCTGATCTGTTGTACATTACAGGCGCAAAGTCATCCAAGTAAAACTTTCTTCGGGTTAAAGCGGGCAATATATACAAAAAAACACTAACATTTTCCCCCGTTAAAACAAAGCAAATTTCAAATTCGTCGGGAGGAAGAAAAACAATCGAAAAACCGATAAAACTATTTCCCTATTTTAACAATTTCAGTAAAGGAAAATATTTTTCATATTTATTTTTCATGATATGTTGACCCATCACTTGGTTCTTGTGAAATAACATTTGGGAAGGAAGGGCAGCAGTACTTCTCCCTCATCAAACCGTCCTACCTTCCATCTGCAGGATTCCGGGGTGCGGGTTTGTCACTGAATACAGCACTAAGAAACATGTAGGCCCAGTCTGTTTTGGGAAAGAACACGTATCTGATGCCCTGAAAGAATAAGGAAACGGACAAGAGTGTATTTAGAAATATTAAGGAAAGTGCAAAGTCTTTAAACACAATTTACAGCACAAAACCACGGCTCCCTTGACAGTGTCTTATCTTGGGTAAAAGGGAGCCAACTCACACATTTTCCGTTACTCTCCCAGTTTCCGATTGCAGTAAGCGCCTTGCGAGAGCTTGGCAGTCGCAACTTCATACATGCTGCGTCTGTTTTTATTATGTCTTGTTTGCTGGGATAATTTGTAACGAAAGTACAAAAGGTTCAATCCTGTACATCCCGGTAAAAGAAAGGCATTGCCCTATATTTAGATGGCTGCTATACGCTAAAGGTCTATTACAGAGCTCCCTTTGAGGCCGCCATAGCGTCAGACCGTCAACCAATCCATACTTAGAGGTGGCATTGTAGTGGCACGGACGCCCAACAGCCCTACTCACTCTGGGCCAGTGACGGGCCAGTGCGGGCTATTACAACTGATAATGTAGTAATCAACGGATGATTTATCACTAACCGATAATGTCACATAAATTGACAGACACTGTACACTGCAAAAACTGCAGTGTTAAATTTACACCATTGGTATCTATATAGGACCATCCGGTGTTAAATTTTACTGGTGTTGTCCTATATAGATACCGAATGGTGTTAAATTAACACTTCAGTTTTTGCAATGTATCACTAACTGATAATGTAACTCGAAATTGACCGATAGTGTAGTAACGTGTACTACAACAGTGTCAGTCAATAATGTTGTTACATTATCAGTCCTAACCGATAACGTAACAAAATTTAACTGACAGTGTGGTAACATTTACTACAGTATCCGTCATTTTCTTGTTACATTATCGGTTAGTGATACAATATCGGTCAATTGTGTGACATTATCGGTTGGTGATACGTTATCCGTTGGTTACTAGATTATCAGTTGTAACACGGGGTATTTGAGTTTGAGTCACTAACTGGTACGCAGCGAAGACGTAATACTAGGCCTCCTTTTCTAAGATCAGGTTCATACACAAATAATTAACAACACGGTAATTGAAACAGAATTCAAGACTTTCTACCTTTTGATATGGCGGAGCACGGAAACCGTATCTTGCACCACTCATTACTGAGTTAGACAGAGATCGGAAAGCCGCACAATAAAACGATGTCTTGGTTCCTACGTCTTCCTCGTGACCTTTAGTTAAAGCAACATTGACCCTGAAAGAATAAACACGTAAACAATCAGGGATTTCAGGGATTTGTTTATAATTATTATCAAATGAATACATTTCCGCCGCAGTTTTGTATTTGTCTCCCCCACCAATTTAGGGGGTTATACCCTTTAAATTCAAACACTTATGATCATCGTAAAAAAAAAATCAACTAGACTATACACCGACGTTATTCTGCCGATCACCATTCTGAATTCAATGCAGATTTTTTTTGGAAAGTTGAAACTTTATTTGGTGAACATTTTTGTGTAATAATAATGTACATTGCATTCCCTAAGACGGATTTCTTTGGGAAACCTGTGACGATACACTCATAATTATGTGGTGTTAAAGGTAATAACCAACATTTTCAAACATCCAAAAACTACCAACTACCAAATTATTATGAAATAAACTTGACTGTAAGTGAATAATAGTCTCGAGCATCTTGTGAAGTCATGGCACCTGGTGTGCTGCCAATTTCAAGAAAAGTGGAATTTTTGTATCAATTTCCAACGAAGGTCGGCTGACCATCGTTAGAAAAAACACTGACTTTTTGTTCAAATACTGCCCCCAATTTACCAAATTTAGTTAGTCCTCATTTTGTTTGCAATCAGATACACATCCGTGAAAGGGTTCAAGCCAGCTAGACTGGTTCCCTGACCTGATAATTCCGATGTCTATAAATTGCTCCGTTACGCGTTTTGTCTGAAGTGAGGTCCGGAAAATACAATACTTTTTTTCTTGGTTTTGTCCAGCATCTATGAAAACTTTACACGGGTCAGTGTAACAATATGTGCTGTAAAATACTAACCCCCAAATCCCTCCATTTCTGAACATTACAGCAAAAGCAAATGTTGTAAACATTACATGTAAATAAACGCCATGTGATATCTTCATCGAATCACTTGATTGTCGGACTCATGTTTAAAACTTTGTAGCGCGAACGAATAAATTGTGAAAAAAAAATTGACGGCTTTGCTCACCTGAACACATAATCATGAGAGTCTATTTCCTTTCCCATCTTAGAACCATTCAGTATTCCACCATTCCCGATTACTGCACACGATGTGCATCCGTCTTGTCCCGGTGATCGGTCGTGGTCAAACATGTATGTGTTACTCGTCGTATTCAACAGACTCAGAGCAGAGGAGATTACTAAACAGCAAGAAATCAAAGAATGATTGTAAGATGCTATACCTTATGCAAAGACAACAGTAGATACACAGACATTCTGTCTGAAAAAATCAATCCCAAACTGCCTTAAAAAAACCTCTTCAGCCAGTGCATATTTCAAGCAATGAAGCGAAACTTGGACTTCTAGCAAAGATATAGAGAGGAAACTTCAAACTTCCCAAGGAAGTATGGAAAGGATGATCACATAACAGAGGGAGGAATCGTAAAACAAATAGGTGGATCAGAGACTTGACAAAAGTAAATGATGTGACTAGTAAAAAGGAGCAAATGGAGATGGGCAGACACCTGGCAAGAAAAGAGGATGAAAGATAGAGCCGACTTACAGCAGAATGGCAACCACTATATGGCACAAGGAAAAGTGATCGATATACCTCGGTCTAGATGGAGAGATGAGCTGGTGGTGGAAACAGGGACAAAACCTGTTAAGGAATTCCAAAGACAGAGACAATTGACGTGCTATGGGGTAGGCCTGTGCCCAGCAGTGGGACGATACAGGCTGGTGGTGATGATGATGATGATGATGATGGTGATGAACAGTGCTCATGGTCATGTCATTCAAATCAAAGTGATTTATGTTTGAATACGAGTAATTTTTAGACCTAAACGACTTTGATTATTAATAAGTCATTTTGCGGTCGTTTTTTGTTAAAAGGTATCTCTTGAAAACGAAATGACCATCTCAAGTTCGTGCGAATTAACTGAATAAGAAAGGTAACGAAATGACTCAATTTGACTCAATTTGTTTTCTTAAAATAGTTAACTCTCTTGCTAATAGAAACAGTTTCAGTCGGTTCTATAAAGGTAAGGTATGCGATGGTTAATATCTATTTTGCTTTGAACGATTCTCAGAATAGATCGATGGCGTAACTAGCATTTAGTTCCCTGTGTAACCCTTTTAAGAACCAAACCTCTTCGTTTTTTATCTTACCGGAAGCACTGGCAACTTTCCATCCGAAAATACTGTGAAACTGTGCTAAACGATCATATTCCTCTTGACTGTAGTGTTTATTCCACATTAAAATTGGAACCTCAGGCAGATACTTTTTGGTGAAAAACGACTCGAGAAGAAGCTTTTTACGTACCGACGTTGCACAGTTCTGTACAAAATGACAAAAATAAACGATTGTCACTAATAAGTGTCTCTAAGGACCTGCTAATACGAATCAATTACTAGACAATCATTGGATATGCCACCTTAATGGCAGTGGCGTGCCCTTTTTCCACTCAAGTGCCTTTTTCGCAAATGTTTATGCCCCATCCCAATATTTTTAAAGAGGGTTCTTTTGTTTGAACAAGTACCCTTTTTACTTAAATGAGTTCCTTGTTTAACTAGCGGCTGTAACGAGTGCCTTTCGGGAATTTCGCGCGTGTGCCTCCCTGAAAAATATTGTCCGATAGTGTGTGCGATCGTCCGCTCAACAGCGCCCTCAGTGAAAGATGTTACCATCCAGCCCCCACCTCCCTTATTTGATTTTCGGAGGCCAAGTGTCTGGAGAAAAAGCAGTCAGGCTACACTTTAAGCATGGATGTGCGAGTGCCCTTTTCAAGAAATTCCCCCCGCCAATAAAAATGACCTTACTACGCATATGACTGGTGAAGTATAAGACTTAAGAAGTGATTCATTATGTATACCGTATTTCATTAACTATCGAGATGAAAGCCATTAGTCTCTCCTCAGTCTCGGGCATCTGCGAAATCTTCATTGCTCGGCATATTTCTAGAAATACACCCTCCAAGCAGCACAATGGTTTGTAATGTGATTCGGCTTAGATATCAGAAGATGCGTCATTCTCTTTGAACTTGACTTTGTTGAGGATCCTAATGAAGTTTCATGCTTACCATATAATTTACAAACTGGGTGTCGGATGTGTACTGAGCATCACTCAGCCTCCAGTTACTTGGTCTTTGCGCTTCTCTCTTCTCTATGTCTGCAGCTAATGCATCCTTGTAAGTTTGGTTGAAAGCAATTCCTTGAATCAGAGTGTCGATTTCGGAAAGATTGCCAGATTCTTCCTTCATCTCAGGAGCGGTGCTGTGTAAGGTGTCATTTCTGCCGGAAGTCAACGGACGGATCGTAAACGCTTTATTTGCTCTGTTGAAGAGACGAATGGTGTCAAATTCATATTTGAGAAGCTAAATGTGAAACTATTTCATAATAATGCCGTTCATTAATTGTCTAGCATTCAAGCCAATAACACACATTCAATTCGTTATGCCTTAACTGATTTGATACATTCATGGTGAATGTATTTTCTACCGTTATGTTAAACTGATATAGGCAACAGAGGCAGATGGGATTATGTGTCAATCAACACCAAAAACACGTCAGAGTACTTAGAGATTCATCTACAAACACATCTCTGCAAGCAAGAACGGTTACCAGAAGTTGTTGTACCCAAAACACTGCCTGCTTGGAATATGTTATCCGAATTGGCCCGTTGTGCCCTGACGTTACATAGCTTCTAGTATCAACTACTAAAGTATTGCGCTTTGTACGTGATAGCCACACCAAGCGTTTGTACAAAAGCAAACAGATGCAGATGCAGATGCAGACGCAGATATGTCATTGTTCCCTCCCATTTTGGAATATCATGGATATAAGCCGCTCCTTAACTGTTTGATGTCAAGTCATGGAAGCTGACAGTGACGGACGCTATGTGCTCCCATCTTTTATAAACGTGTTGAAAGTTTGGGAGCAGAAAGGGACATGCTTTAGGAGTCGAATGTACATTATTATGAAGAAGTTCAAATTTGTTAACTGTGGCTCCACCATAGTATGTCAATCACTACTTCGTATATTATGCAAATTTTTGCATCGGTGTGATTTATTTCATGTTTTGTTTTGCCATTCATAGACGCAATTGCACAAGCACTTTAAACTCCGATTCCGGATTCGAGCCGGCCGGCCGGCCGGCACCGGCGGGCTTGGTGCTCTTGTGGTGGGACGTTTACGCTGGTAGTTGGGAGGCCGTGTGCTCGACTCCAGCTCAGGTATAAGCATGTCGTTTTTCCCCCGCAAGCCCGTGGACAACACTGAGTATAAAGTGTGAAATTACTTTTGTGAAAGGCAGTAGCCAGCATTGAATCCATGATATTCCGCATGTGCTCCCGCCTATCAAACGTCTTTAACGTGAACATTTTTGAATTTAACTCACTAATTATACGTACAAAAAGGGTATCCTTTGTCGAATACTTTGGATGGTTGTGAATTTGAACGTTCCGATCACCAACGTGTAGACCGTCATTCCAAGACACAACGCTAACACAAATCGGACGACTCTGTGAATAAAGACATTAAGGGTTGGTCAACGCTTTTCTCGTTCATTTAGATATTTATGTCACATTAATCTTGTTGCAACATTGTTCTGATACAAACGTTTACTTGCCCTGCACAATCGACCTTCTAGACCAGGTAATATACCAACCTCACGACCATGCCTTGGTGTGGACCGTTTGTAAGTTAACAAAATAATACACAAATTGACGATCGAGACTTGTTCGACTTTCGAACCATTGGAAATTCATTCTTAATTTCTCTCTACCCAGCCCAATGCACCCCACTTGCGAAAGGAGTTTACATACATATTTATGTACAAAATTAAAACGTTTAAAATTATATTCATTTATAGACAAAAGCCCTGTTACGGTCTTCCAGGAAATCCGTGTTATAAATATCGTTACATTGAATGAAATCCAGGAACGTTGTGTTTTAAAAAATCTGTTCATATATTCAAGATAATAACTCGAGAAGCATATATTTCTTAATTTTTTTCGCAGAACTGATTTACATGAGCAAATATCTTGAAAACATAACAGAAATTGAACAGCTGCACAGTTATCTGTCAGAATATATCAGAATAGTAAACTCTTGATGTTACGCAAGCTGCTAAAATTTGTCACTGTGGCCTGTGAAGTTTGTAAACTGTCTAAATTGTAAAGACATCAGACATAAAATATTCACGGTTAGATGCCAGGAGTTGTTGGCCTACATGCACCAGTCTCTAAACCGTTTGATTGTATACAATGATAGACAAATAAGGCAACATTTTAGTTACGCTTGGCAAGCTGGGGGAAAAAATACGAAAAAAACTTGTCGGTATACATACCTGTTGGAGATGAATCTACCGTGTCCGGACGATTTACAGTTGAAAAGTTTACAAATCATCTTTATTTTGTCGGCTGTATGCCCACAATTTACAATGATATGTTCCACTGAACTTGAATTCTATACGGTTATGTACAGAATTAGTCCAGACCTCAGCATGTTGAGTTATCCGGGTCGGCAGCTGATGCGCGTATTGTAAAATATCAATCGTTAATGCCGCAGAGTAAAATTAATAAAAGTCATTATCGCAACTCGACTGAGCGTGTCTGCCTAAGGTTGCAGCAAAGCGCGGTGATATGTTAATTTGTGTGGTATTAAACGAAACGGTGTAGCGTCACATGGAGTTGTAAACCGTCACATACCGATTAGCATTTCGTAAATTGCAAATTTGGTTTTGTTTAAACACTGTACTGTACAACATATATAAATTTGAATCTTTCTGAAATCTTTTCTTCGTTAAAATCAGATATTATTTTGGAAATACAGCTGGCCGACTTTGGCTCCTACGTGCATTTCAGTTGGGCTGGCTTCTTGTCATTGAAAACAAGTAGATTCAGCTCTGACATCTGTTTAAATTGACAAAAAACATCCGATCGATTTTGAATAATTTGTATAATGGAAGGGAATCGTGCGGGGAAAAACAGCTGCATTAAATTAAAAACGAGAAGTCATAAAGACCACCGACGCACCACGGTAGGCGGTAGTAGCATCGTCATTTTGATTGCGCGAATTTGTAAATTCAGGTTTTACATTTCGCGGTTTAGCCTCGGAAAATGATGCATTGCAGTCTGAAAGATTTATACACAAAATGAAACTGCGCGTTTATACAAATTGTTCACCGGCCGACCGATTTCTGATTCTGATAAATATGTAACTCCGTGTTGTCGTTTATAGGGACAAAAACTATTTCAACACTTTTCAGGCTTTTATGAAATAAACCGACTCTACTCCTAACATTCATTTTGAGTATTGGATCGTTTATTTATATTTTATTTATTTCTGGTAATGAAACAGAGGATTCCTCAAAAAGAAATCTTTATTTCTGTGAAAGTGAATGTCTTTGATATATTCTACATGTTCTAAATATTCTTGAATGTGATATGCTTCCCTGAAAATTTGACATCTAGATTTTATGGGAAATGCTGGTAGTTGTATAGATGGTAGAGTGAAACCAACCCATCTATTTTAGGGCTACTTTTTTTCGGGACGGGGTGCCTCCTTTGGTCAGCCACTTTTATGTATGAACTGAAACGAATGTCTTTCTACGTTTTATAATGGTACACGCTGTTCCTCATGTGACTCATGTGAAATTTAGAATCCGATAACATATTTCGTCATGCAAACAATCGCTTGCATGCTTCTAGATGTGGAATCACAGAATGGTTCCCAGACACACAAGTAAAAACAAATCGTATGATTCATTCTGGCTGATGATGGAGCATAACACTGTAAATCAATGCAATCGAATGCCTTAGTTAATAAATGACTTCGTCCTCGCATTTCAACAGACGCTTTCTGTACCACGGGTGTTGCTTGGATGGGGCAAGGGCGTATCCAGCTGGGGGGGGGGGCACTTTTCCCCCGATGGATTTATTTTTTTTGTCAGCAATGATTTAAATAAATTTGTATAGAGTTTTTGTGACATCAATCCCACAAAAGAAAACCCGCTCAACAACCAATACAATGCGCCGTGAAAATTATGCATTATAATGGTCAATTTTGAAGAGCGCCCTCATTTGGAAGATGGGTACCAGCCCCCCGCTTTTTGATTTTACGGAGGCCAATTGTCCGGAGAAAAAATGTCTACATTTCGGCGCAAATGTGCGGTTGCCCCCCTGAGCGCCCCCTGGAAATACCCCCCCCCCCCAAAAAAAGGGGGGAAACTGAGGAAAAGAAAAAGGAAAACGAACAGGAGAGATTCCAAGTAAATATGTTACTGTAAGTTTAATGTTTATTTAGCAGTAGGAACTACCGAAAGGACCCTAAAACGCGTTTTGATTATTATTTTTTTACATAAACATGTAGGCCTACAAAAACATTAATGAACAGCGCCTCCAAGTGTCAAATCATATCCCCCAACGCTTCTGAGGAGTGCTTTGCCCCCTCCAGAAAAAAAATCCTGGCGACGCCCATGGTAAACGATGTCTGCAAATCTATAAACATTTAAGATGGAAATATCATTTTTCTTAATACGCTAAATTCTCCAAATTAGGTCCGAAAGGGTCCATAAAACGATTTTACAATGCAGCATAATTGTGCAAAAACAACAACCACAACAACCACAACAACCACAACAACCACAACAACCACAACAACCACAACAACCACAACAACCACAACAACCACAACAACCACAACAACCACAACAACCACAACAACCACAACAAAAACAAATCTGAGACTACATTTTAATACAGAGCTAAATGTTAGTTTTAAAAGTCCTATAATGTTGCTGCGATGCAAGTTCATGGTTACATTGTACAGGTTAGGGGGTTAAATGCAAATTACGAACCCAATATGGTGATGGGGTATGCCACATCTTAATATTATCTATCATAACTTTAATTATTGAAAATATGTCTTTCATCCAATGATTATTGGAGAAGATCCTAAGCGTAGGCTTTCCCTGATACGCATTTTAAGATGTTGATGTCTTTTGGGGCGGGAGGAATTGGATAAATACTACAGCTTAATAATGAGCAGAAACACACTCGCCGAGAGTCGGCAGAGGTCCGGTCGCGGGCATAGAGGAAGTCTAAAGCAACATCAGCAATCATAAAATTTTAAATGTAAGACTTGCGACAAGTGAACCCACTCACGCGTTTCTCCAATACTAATGGTGATCTTTGCACTCGGAAAATACGCGGGTCAGATTGACCCGAAATTTGGGTTATTTTTGACTCAACCTTTTTCCTGGTCAAAATGACACTTCTCCGCGGCAAAATGACACCTTGCCATGTCGAAAGGCCCGGGAAAGTGCATGTCATTTTGACACCCTAAAAGTGTGTTTTTGACCCGAAAAAGTGTCATTTTGACAATCCCCCATAAAAAGGTGTCATTTTTTAACCCTCTCCCCCCCAAAAAGTTTTATTTTGACCCGACAAAGGTAAAAGAGCCCAGATTGCGGGTCAATATTACCCGAATGTTTTTAGAATGTGGTTGAGCGCTAATAACAAGCAAAATAAATGAATTGTATAGTAACAATGGACAGGGTAATATTTCATTGCGCTGCTTAACAGTCGATTCAAGTTGTGCTTACCGAGCCTCCATCCATTTCATAGAGAGCGTAAGCAATAATTAGCACAACAAAATCACGCTAACCCCAGAGGAAAAAGTTGCTTAAATCAGTGACGCGATGATAGAAATCTTCATGCGCGCCGTTAGCCAGTCAAACCGTTCAACCGTTAGCCAGTCCACGCCCTAAAATAGGGCTTTGGTAGCAGCATTATGTTTTTTACTACAGGAAGCACAACTTTTCAACTGTTAAGCAGCGCTATGAAATTGGGCCTTGAAGGTCTTAATGCATCCGACATGTCTAGTTTATATATTCTGATGGAAACATCACATTATTTATTTGGAGATGACAGATCATGACTTGTCCGTGTGAACCGACCAACTGCCACTGTCGGGGTCAAGGGTCACAGTTTTAGAAGCTAACTATCCCCGGGTGTACATATTGATGATACCAAGATTGTGTAGTTTTTTCCAAAGCCTGTTCTCTGCCGCAGTGTCGTGGTTGAGATAGTCGACATGTTTGTGAAACGACTTGTCGTAATAGTGCTCCGAAAACTTGGTGTAACTTCCACCGAAACCATACGCATTGACCTGTAAAGACATTTAATATAACAACACTTAAGTTTATGACACCTGCTGAGCATGAGTCGTTAAAACGTCTTGATCTTAATTTTTTTGTCATACTGCGCTACTTTACGTCAGCGGAACAGTGCTGAAACTGGGGCGGGGGAGCAACAGCGGACCAGAAAGCGGCCGGCCATTGCAAATAACTGCGGGGGATTTTACGCTTGAGTGCGCACTTTTATGCTGTTTGTTTATCTGTTATTGTGTACGCTAATACGTTAACAGAAAATGATGAGTACGCTACATCGTCGATTTAAAACCTTTCGTTTTTAATACTCGTGTTCTGGTTTAATTATACAGGGTGTGTCAAAAAAGGAAACCCAAATGGCAGGACCAATTTGTTTATGAAGTTCTTCAAAGAGGGCTTTCAAAATCTAGGATTTGAAAGCCCCAATTAATAAGCATTCTTTTAGTACAAGAATCATTCAAATCACTCATGTACTTTTCAAGAATTTTAAACACAACCACTGTTTCAAAGTTCATTCCACGGATCACAAAAAGGTAAGTGTTCTTTCAGCAAAACGAAACCAGTTCACATAAGGGTGTATGTGAATTGTTTTCGTTTTGCTGAAAGAAAAAGAAAAACACTTCTGTGAACCGTGAACAGAACTAGTTACAAAAACTGACCTCATCACACGTATGTAATGCCAATAGAAGCATGATACCACCAGTTGTTGGTCGATGAATTCGGCTATGTTGATTGGTCGAATTTACCCAGCTTTGTTGCAAAGAACAGAACAAAAAAATAGCAATAATTTCGCAGTGATCCGTGGATACTTAGCGAAATGTTGGTACTGTTGCGTAGAAAAACCCCACTTTGTCTTGATCATATTATAATAGGATATAGAGCACAGTGAACAGATCAATTTGTCTATACCCTTCTTACGATGGGACTATAATGTTCAGTTCCTTACAAGTATATATTTGTTAACAAAATGAACAACAATGTGCAACAATGAGCAACTTCTGCAGTTGAATACGAACCTCCATTTAAGATATCTCTCAAAGTCCGGATGGACCAACTTGATATCGGTAGCTTGCAGCTTTTTGGGAAATCGAACTGGATACCTGCAAAATATATGCATGAACAACCAGTTAGATTCGACCACAAAGAATAATGGATATGGGAACCGGTGTTTGATGATCATTAATTGAGGAATTGAAGATTGTAATTCATATCATAAACAGATATGGAAGCACTGAGTAACGGTGTTTAAGAACACTGAAAAAGGGTATGTTACAATGGTTTGTTATTTCGTGTGTCCGTCAGTTCAGGATAACCCGTGAGGTTATAGATAAAGTAAGACAGTAAGAGACGAAGTGGTACTTGAGCTGATGTGGTTTATTCGGTTGGCTGTGACGCTCTCTGTCTGATTTCTAGATTCTACTGGGTTTTTATACAGTAAATGGACATTCCAATCTTACAGCTATCTTACAGGTTTTCTTGCCTTATTAGGAATTGTTCACTAACTATTGAATATCAATAATACAAGATTGAAGGTGTTTGGTCAACTTGTATCTGGGGGCAGGGCTTGGCAAATTAATAGAACGATCGGATTTCCTTATAAGTCCGTGGGCTGAATCACTGTGGCCTTCCGGTGCAGCCCAGCATCCACCCACGCGGACCTTGTGGCTAAACTGGCCATTCCTTAGGCCAAAAAAGTCTCCGGTTTCTGGTATGGAGCTTGCCCACAAAGTGGTGCGGCGACGCGGCTTTTTTTTTTTTTTACCTGACTTTTTTGCTTCAAATGTCGGCTGATGACTGCAAATGGTGCCCGACTAAACTTAGTGCAAAATGTACGGGAGTCCAGAGAGTCCACATAAAGCTTATTCTCGATCATACCCCATCTAAAAACACGTTAAAATTGTGCTGCAGCAGGATTCCAGTCAAACCAGTGAGTTTGGCGGGTTTGAGACATCATCTTTTATTGAAAAAAAAAACTTTTTCATTTTGCCGACGCGCATGGCTACGGCGACGCGCACGCATACCAGAAACCGGAGATTTTTTTTTGGCCTTAGATGTGTCTCATTACCAGGAAAGTGGTCCTGTTCCTTAAAGGTCGACTTATACAACTTATACAGTAAATATAAAACATGATATTTTATCACGGTGATATCAGTCTTGTTCGTTCACATTTCTTTGTGTAACATTAAGACTCTGAATATTTTTCCGTGTACCTGTTTGTCATAACAGTTCCTTTGCCTCCGTGTAACACTGATGCAAGATACGTGTAAGCCCAGTAGCCGTCAGCGAAAAATACATACCGAATTCCCTGTGGATGCCACAAAATGATGTAAAGTCTTAATCGGGTCGTGTTCATGCCTTCAGCAATTCTGAACATAAAATGTAAAATATGTGTACACAAAACGAAAGAGGATAGCTTCCCGATGACGTCACGATTACGTGAAAACGCAATTGGAAGAATACAACATTTTTTTCGTGGGGTGGGGTGATTTCAGATTGTAAATGTTATGCAGCATCTACAGTGAAATAAGGTAGATGATGTTTTATTGTTGTTTGATGATTAAATTTCAATGTTATTAAAGAAAAAAAAACAAACAATAACAAATAAAAAAAAACTAAACTCATTTTTTGCTAACTTGTTAGTGACTGTTAGTGTATGACATCCTGTAAAATCATGCAATCTGGTATACTGCACCTACTGTCAAATTTTCAAAAAAAGTGGTATTTTATCAATTTCCAACAACGATCGGCGGATGGAAACAACTGGCTTTTTCAAATACTTTTTTCAAATACTGGCCCCAATTGACCATCGCACTTGTTTGCAATCGTTTACAAACCTATGAACGGGTAGCGAGACTGGGTTCTGGTTCCTACAATTCCCAAATGTATGTATGCTGCTCTGCTCTGTTTCTCTTTATAGGGGAACAGACTACAGGAAAATGATAGTTTTTCTTGGTTTTTACAGCATTTTCGAACCCAAAACCTAAAAAAAGTCAGTGTAACTTTATGTGCTATATATTTTCAACCCCCCAATTCCATCCATTTCTGAAAATTACAGCAAAAGCAAATGATGTATATTCCCCTTTAATGTCATTTAGAGATGGATCAGAAAGAGTCTTCTTACCTCATCATTAGGAACTTGTCTAAATTTCGTTTCAAATCCACCTGCTAGTGTGTTTGACAGTGTTGACATCCCAAAACAATAGAAAGAGGTTCTACTCCCCACATCTTCCTCATAACCCATGGTTAAGGCCGTGTTTACTCTGCGAATTGAAGCGGTGTTAATAGTTGAAATCACTGTACGTTTACTTTTTTCTGCTATAATAATGCTATCGATGTCAAGTAGTTGTTGACAAAATGTATGCTTTACGGCATACCAAGAATTATTAAATCATGTCGAGATCCATGGGTTTGTCAGTTGTTTCATTCCTTTTTGACCTCGAAATTCTATTATTCTTTTATTTAAATTAATTAAATGATGATAGCGATCCTCTCATCTGAGGAAAAATAGTAGGCAAATTCTTATACTTAAACCAAATGCAACTTTTGTTTGAAGCTAACATAAATGAAAAAAACACTCAGAGGCATTATTAAGGGAAAAAATGTGTCTTTGGCCGGTTTTAAATACTCGGTTTAAGACCGGTTGGAGTCTGGATGCTGAGCCTTGGGTAATTATCATCATATAGACTCCAATTGGTCTTAAACATAGTATTTAAATCCGGCCAAGCGCATATTTATTCCCATTGATAAATACCTTCTTGGTAAAAAACAACAACATCAAATCGTTTTGGTCCAAAAATCAAAACAAGTCAAAAATTATAAATTTCCAACGATTTTGTTCAACAACTTAAGTTCATGTTTTTCGAAACACCCCTCTAGCTATATTATGGTATGTCCCCTTCGTAAACAACTCCTTAAATGGAGATTGGCGCGGGCGTCTCTTAGCGATAAGTGTCACTGGGTTCTTTTACGTGCATTTATGCAACACACGGGACCTACGGCTTATTGTCTCAGGTATTTATGAATAGGCCCATAGGTTATGATATTGGTTGTGATATCATAAGTACAAATATTATTGTCGCACATTGTAGCTGATAAACTGTCGTTGAAGTTGTTGAGTCGAACTTACCTAAATACATAGTCATTAGCATCGATCTCTTTGCCTTTCTTGGAGCCTTTGAGGATACCGCCATTGCCGATCACAGCACATGTGATACATTTATCGTCTTCGGGAATCGAACCGTTGACGAGGCGGTTATCAAACAGATATCGGTTGTGAGGGGAATCAAGCTTTGTCAGCGAAGAGGATATATCTGATGGTGCATAGAAACGGGCAAAATAAGATCAATCATGTTCATCCTTTCTGCTGACCACAACTTCACTTTGCAAATGATTTTTGGGTCGATTAGCTGATTAATTTGTTCTTGGAAGTTGATATCCACGTTGTGATTATCTTTCCACTGCCTCAAAGAGCAACATAGCAGCATATTACTAACAATGTTCAATAGACCATGTAAGTGTCATGAGTCCACGTTCACTTTTTATGTGAACGTCTTGGTACCAAACACTGACTAGTCTAGTCACAGACTCCTGTGTTGGAATTTACTCAATCTGCGTGATAGATTAAACAAAGGTTGAGGTCAACATTCTAAATTTCATAATAGTAATCAATTCGCAATAGTTTCATATGTTGTAAATTGAAAGGATTTCTTTTCATTCAAGGTACCCATTTATTGCCCTTGATTGGATGGGCCCTGTCAGGACACGAAATAAATGCAAATGTAGGACTATGAACACGTTGTAGATCCTACGGTGCCTGGATGTGCTGTACTCTCGTAAAATCTGAACGCACTATTATTACCTATTTCATTGTAACTTTTCCATCCGAAAATGCCATGGAACTGTGCAAGTCGGACGTATTCCTCGTGAGAGTAATGCTCATCCCAAGCCAAAATTGGAGTGTCTAAGACGAACTTGTTACGAGTGAATGGAGTCGTCAACATCTTGTGTCGAACCGAAGTCGGGCATTTCTGAAAGTAATGCGTAGGTGATTTTTTTATTATTATTTTTGTAAAGTTGCTAACTGTTTGAATCATTTAACGATATGATTTTTTTCACGACACCCTCTCTAATAGCATTTAACATTTATTAGTATTTTACTTGTTGTGAACTTTGTTGATTGTTAAGCTGATGAAACGCCATGTACGAAATTACGGACGGAATTATATCCGTCACAATTCGACCGCGACAATCATGTCAAATGAAACATATTCTGGTTAACCCTTTGTCGTGTTCTATAAACATCTGCCATCAATGGTTTGCATAATAATGGCAATCACGGAATGGGCAATAATACGGCATGCTCAATCGGCGTCATGGTCTTAAAGTAAATGCATAAAAAAAGGTAGTCCAAAATCAATCGGCTCATATGTAAAAATGGTAGAATGTAATACCATTATTACACCTGTTTAGTCACAGATGACTGAGCACCTTGCTTGCAAAACAAAGGCCCAAAACCCCTCTTTTTCCAAGTTTACTGAAGTATGACTTTGTGGCGAGTTAAGCTGTCAGAAGAATGCACTGTGCAGCTGTGGACAGTGCGTTAAAATGGGTAGGCCTATGTTGGAGATGTTGTTGGTCAAAATGGTACCTTATGTTGTCCGTAAATTATCAATCATTGCAAAGATTTTGCTTTTCATCACCAACTAGCAATGACATATCAAAAATCTGTAAAACATAGCCAAAGCCATGCCAAATTGGGCAAACGCCCCAGCTAATTAATTTTGAAGACACTTTTGCATTAGGTAGTTATTATTTCAATGAGTAAACAAAGAATCTTTGAAATGATTGATTCAATCATGAAACGTGATACTCCATTTTATGTTCAAACACTTTCAACATGTCTTTCTCCTCCCATAACACATAATCCACCGCGACTGAGCACTTTTTTTGGACAGGCTCAATTTGCCGCTGAATCAGGTAAACTTGGTGTGTTTAGATGTACTGGCCTTGTGGTGATAAACAAGATCTCTGAAATGATACATCATTCATGGACAACATTATTATGGACCATTTTATGAAACAATATTATCAGACACACCCTTTTAAGGCACTGTCTATAGTGACAGCGCATTCCTCCGACAGCTTAAAGGAAATATACAACATTTGCAAGCATCACAAAACAAAACTACCAAATTATTATGAAATGCCTTACTGGACTGTTAGTGAATGAGAGTCTAAAGCATCCTGAAAAATCACGGCATCTGGTGTGCTGTCATTTTCAAGAAAATTTCCAACATTGGTCGGCCGACCAGCGTTGGAAAAACCTGGATTTTGTTTTCAAATAGTGTCCCAAATTTAGCATTTTGTGTGCAATCAATCACACAAGCCATGAATGGGTACAAGCCAGCTGGACTGTTTTCCTGACCTTGCAATTCCCAGATGTGTATAAATTGATCCATTTCAATTTAAGTGGGGTAAGGGACTAGACTACAAGGACATGATCGTCTTTCTTGTTTTTTTTCCCCAGCATCTACGAACACAAAACTTCAAAAAAGTCAGTGTAACAATATTTTCTACAAAATACTAACCCCCCAAATCCATCCATTTCTGAAAATTACAGAAAAAGCAAATGTTGTAAATTCCCTTTAAAACTCACCACTTATTCAGCCAACTCGGAAAACGAGGTTTTGTTGCCTTTGTTTTGCAATCAAATGTGCTCAGTCACCTGTGACTGAAAAGGTGTAATTATGGTATCAATCAAAAGCTATTGAACTACCCTTTAAGATGGAACCACTTTGACAGTCAACAATTTCCTAACTTTTACGATTGATTTTGGATTACCTTGTTGTCTGATACACCCTGTACAACACTTTTTCCCCAAAAACTGTTACACTGACTCGTTTAAACTTTTGTGTTTATGGATGCTGGAAAAACCAAGAAAAGAAAGCTGTTCTTGTAGTCCGGTTCCCTGACTCTATTTCAGACGAAACAGGGCAATTTATTGACGTCAGCAAATTGTTAGGTCAGGGAACCAGACTAGCTGGCTTGCACCCGTTCACGGATGTTTAACCAATCGCAAACTAAATTTGGACTAACTAAATTTGGTGAATTTGAGGCAGTATTGGAAAAACGATTGTTTGCCAACCATTGTTAAAATTGATACATGAACTTCATTTTCTTGAAAATGACAGCATACCAGATGCCATAATTTCACAGGATGCTTGAGACTAATGTTCACTTATACAGTCAAGTGAGTTATTTCATGATAAATTGGAAAGTTTGGTTTTTAATGTTTGCAAATGTTGTACATTACCTTCTATTTGTTTTGTTTAGAAAATTGTCAGTTCAATTCAACAAATCCTCGAGCTAGTATCAATCATGGTCAACACTTTATCATTTGTCGGCACATTGCAGATTAAGATGTTTATGCTTACCAGATAATTAAGAGATTGACTATCCTGTAGACTTTCTCGTTCTTGTCGTTTCCAATCTACAGTTCTTGATTTTACGCGATAAATACTATCCATCAAGACGTCTCTCAAGACATGGTCTGATTGTTTCTTTTGTAAGAAACTTTCAACCTTTGTTAGAAACCGCTGCTCATTTCGACCTTGACCTGCAGATGTCTTGGGTTTACTGTCCCGTTGTTCGGACGTCAATCGTCCCATTTTCCTGGTCAAAATATCTTGGGCAGCTTTACGTAAAGCTGTGACAATGTTCTCTTTGCTCTGTGAGCTACGATTTTGGGATAGTGATGGTGATAATATTAAACTTGTTGCAACAACAATGCTGGAATTTGACTCTGCTCCGTGATCTGATTTTGCAATGGTTGTACCATTCGCAGCATTTACTGTCGGTTCGGTTGCCTTTGTAAGAGCTTCAGCTTTTGGAATCACCGGCGTCGGCTTGTCTGTTGTAACTGTTCCAATATCCGAACCATCGTTTTCACTCGAGACTTTCGCCTGCACTCGCTTGATTGTTGTGGTTTTCCTGTCCACGACTCTTTGATATTGCTGGACGTTCATCCTGTCAAATCAAGAAAATTGACAATGATATGACAATATGAATGTGTGATTTTCACATGATAAACATGCCCCTCTGAGCACCTGCAGATATCGAAGAATCAATACCTATGTAAAGTATATATACATTAAATCAATTATACCTTTTGCACAATTTGCATATATGTTAAATGCATATAGGACCATTTGCTTTCACGCATTTTGTTCGTTTCCAATAATAACACCATTCGAAATCCAAAGAAGAACGTTCAAAACCCAGCCTGTTGAAGTTTCAGCTCAGTGGATATTACATTTTTTTGGGAAAACAGTGAACTGTTCACAAATTGTTGATCCCAAAACACGACTTCGTCTATATAACTCTTTAATTCCAAACATCAGTCAACTGACTGATCGTTGGTTTCTTGATTTTAAATGACAACAAGCATGACGTAATCATTTTTTTGTTTAGTACCATCTTTAATCCAAGTAAGCTTTGTGATAATAATTGGGTTTGTTATTTTTGGGATAAATGCAAATGATTGTGATGCTTGAAGGAACAATGAATATTACATATCACTCAACGTCATACGTCCGACAAATAACCAAATAAAGGCCCATAAGTGCGACAACTCAAAGGTCCGACGCCTCATAAGTCCGACGCCTTGTAAGTCTCGGACGGAGCGGAATAAATAAATGTTATGCCTCATAAGTCCGACGCCTCATAAGTCCGAAATTTCGGACTTCTGAGACGTCGGACCTATGAGGCGTCGGACGTATGATACGGCCCCCACTCAACGTGTCAGGATGCGTAATTAACCAATTTTTCTGAACAACAAATTGCTCCGTCTTGAAAAAGTTGTCGGTACACTTTCATCCATTTCTCACAGTTTTAATCAGGAATATCTAAAAATATTTTCAACTTTCGTAAATCCGTCTTGAGGAGATTGGAAATTATGGCCTTGCACATTTTTGTTAGTAAATTTAACCCAGGCAAAACGTCACTTTCTTTGGGAACAAATTGATAAAATTACCTACCTTTGCGGCGTCATACGGATTGACGTATTCACTGTGTCAAATTTATAAAACATTTTTAGGGTCAAGAACAGGAACGATGTCAAAAGGCAGAGTGCGAATGCCACGCGAAGTGTTCTGCAAAAAAAAAACACCAAAAAAAGTACAGCCGATATAATAAAACATTGAAACTGTCATTCATGGCGAGTTACTTGAAAATATGATTGAAAAATGTTGTGCGTTTTCGTTTTACAATAATTATAGTGTGTTTCCACTTCGACTACGCCATTTAAGATATTGAAACTTTACTGGCGTTTTGAAACGTGCTACGTTATTATATTAGGGAATCTTCATACAAAAAATGTTGTACATGGTGAATGTAAAAGAAAGTGACTGAATCAGAAAAAAATATTGAAAAATATGTGGCTCGCACCATTTAATATAAAAATAACATAGGAATAAAGTACATGTTACTGACTAGTTACTGTGAAAATTTCACGTATACTGTTTCCAGATGTTATCTCTATTTTTAAAATATCACACAGTTTAGCTGTCCTCTACTGATCGTTTACTGATACGCATTGATAAATCACTTCTAAATACAATGAACCATGGGAGTTTTCGTACCTCCACGAATAACGAAAACTTGCAAAGGAAAACAGACAAAAACCACAATCATCATGTCAGAAAAAGACTTGATTTGTTCCTCATAATACAAAACACAAAATCTGACATAAAAATAATGTTTCAGTCTTGAGTCACATTTTTAAAATCTGATTTGTATTTGAAAGCATTTAGCATTCCATGGACAGCTGTAAAAGTATATTATTTTTTTTTAAAAGTAAAACATGGATAAATGGATCAATTTCGGTATTTTTTTCACATGAGTGGAAGAACATGCTCGTTTAATACATGATTCATTGGTGTATGACATTTAATACATTTTAAGGGGACAAAAAATCATCAATCCAGGTCACTCTCGTTTTGACTCACCATGTATTTTCTTCTAGCCTATCAGTTTTATACGTGGTTGATATGTGTTTTGATTTATTTCAAATTTGATGTTGTGATGGATTCACAATTCGACCATTACTTTAAGACACAACACTAATACCAACAGGATGACCTTGTGAATAAAGGCTTTTATATAATCGTTGGTTTTAAGTTGTCACAACTTTGTCTCGTGACATTCTTCTGATACAAAGTTGAACTTGGCCTGCATAATCGACTAGCAAGATCAGGTAATGAACCAACATCACGACCACACCTTGGCATGGACCGTTTGTAATAGTGAACACGTTGTTTTCGACTTTGGAAAATCCATTCGTAATGTTCTCTTCACTGCAGCGCCTGTTTTAATTTGACGTCGTTAATTGTGTACATAGTCGTCAGCATTTTCTAAAAATCGTGTTCATATATGGACAAAATCCTTGATAGTTTTCTCTAGTATAGGCCTACATGTAGTAACTGCTGTGGGGATATCTGTCGGTGTGGGAGGGTTTCCGGTGGATGTTGCAGGTGACAGTGCCGTGCTGCTTTCTGCAAACCTCAACACAAAAATAAAATGTTTCCCTCTCTTTCTTGCTCCATGGTTAATTGAATGCCGCGGTGAAGCCCGTTGAGGTGTTCCAAGAAGAGCAGGAAATTCACGTGTCCATGCATGAAGATTTCGAAGGTGTCATCAACGTACCGTAGCCAAACACGTGGGCTGTGGTCTGCATGCTGTGGCGATGACGGTCAGCTCGAACTCTTCCATGAATATGTCGGCCAGGGCCAGGGATGTAGGAGATCCCATGGAGGATCCAGCCGGGCCTACCATTCAAAGAACTTATCTCGACAACAGAAGCTAGATGATGTGACATAGGTGAGGAGAAGATTATGAAGCTGGTCAGGAGCGAGGTCGTTGCGATCCTTGAGGATGGGATCCAGTTGAAATCTTTCCTTGGCAATGGTGCAGGCGTCAGGGGTGGGGACATTGGTGAAGAGAGAGACCCTACATCAAAGTTGACCATGATGTCATCTAGCTGAAGGGTACGAGTTCTTGACGTGGTGTTCGGTGTTGCCTACAAGAGGATGAAGGATCTTGGCCAGGTGTCTTGCTGTGTTGTACGTCGGACCTCACATGGAGGCCACGGTGGGGTGTAAAGGGACATCTTGCTTGCTTGGGCTATCCGAAGAAGTTGGGAGCATTTGGAGCTGGAGGGATAGCGGCTGGTACAAGGACTGAGAGATGTTGCTGGAGCACTGGAGGGAGAGGAGCTTGCTTTGGATTCTCTTCTCAATAGACGGTGTGCGGGTCTTTGCGAAGTGGTCGGAAGGTGTCTGAGTTGAGGATGTCCTCCACCTTGCGGTCGTACACGGCCTTGTCCATGAAAACAGTGGCGTTCCCCATGTCAGCTAGCTTGCAGGATGTGGATGGAATGGTCTTGACGAAGTGATGGTTGACCGGTCTTGTTCGGATTACATACCGAATTACATCCAAGAACTTTGTGTTTACAAAAAATCTGTCCATATTATGATAATACCTTCAAAAGCATTGCCAAATTTTAAAAAAGGCCTCTTCTCAATTTTTTTTGGTTCAAAATTTCATTGAATGTGTGCCACAATAACATTGATCAGTGGCAACCGTGATTTTTTAAAAATTTTTTTAATTTTTTTTTTTTACACTGAATTCAGTTTCTGTTCTCAAAGTCAGAGTACCATAGTAAACTCTTGGCATAACGTTTGTCCAAAGCTGCTACAACAATCTGTAACTGTGGCCTATAAAGTTTGTCAACATAATTTTAGTCATGCTTCGCAAGCTTGAAAAAAAATAATATAGAAGGGTGTCGGTACATACCTGTTAAAGATGAATCGACCGTGTCCGGATGATTTACACTTGAAAAGTTTACAAATCATCTTTATTTCGCTGGTTGTATGCACACAAATAGCAATGATATGAGCCACTGAGCTTGAACTCTACACTGTTATGTTCAGAATTAGTCCAGACCTCAGCATGTTGAGTTGTCCGTGTCGGCAGCTGATACGCGAATTTGTAGAAATATCAATCGTTAATGTCCTAGAGTAAAATTAATAAAAGTCATCATCGCAGATCGACTGAGCGTGTCTGCTTAAGGGCACAGCAAAGCAAGGTAATGAGTTAATATTTTTGTATGAAACGGTGTAGCGTAACATGGAGTTGTAAACAATCACATACAGATTAGCGTTTTGCAAATTGAAAATTAGGGTGTTTTTTTTTCAACATTGTATTACACAAGTCATAATGGCATCTTTTTTTCTGAAATTTCTTCACGATCCGATTTTAATAATTCGTCTGTGGCTTCTACGTGCATTTCAGTTGGGCTGGTTTCTTGCCATTGGTAACAATGCGATTTGGATTCAGCTCCGACATCTGTTTACATTGACCCAAAAACCAAATCGATCGTAAAGTAATTCGAATGTTGGAAGAGAAAAAAACACACCAGCTGCATAAAAGCAAACAGTCAGACTACCGACGCACCAGACAAGGCGACAGTAGTAGTGTAGCCACTTTGATTGCACGAACATGTAAATTCAGTTTTTACATTTCGTGGTATTCGGAAAATTATACAATGCAGTCTGAATGAATTTAATTACATCGTTTGTTGTCAGAAGCCCAATTGTCGTGCATGGCCAATTCATGACTTCAAATTTTGTTATAATAGCCGGTCGTACATGAGATTTAACTTGTTTGTCTGTTTGTTTGTTTATTTCCATTTGTACATCAAAAGTAGAATGAGAAATTACAAGAAGTTGATAAATATAAATCAATAAAATGAAATAAGTACAAATGGGGGTTACACCCAGAGAAGGCAAAACCCTTCTGTAGCGGAGCACCCAGACTGCTGGTAAGTGCTTTATTGGGTTTGAAATATGATGTTTATTTAGTGATACATATGCAGTTACATTAACTTAAACACAGTTATCAAGATTAAATAAAGATGTACATGTTTAGGAGAAAAATATATGAGATATATTTAGTGCCCTGCTACTTTAAGACATGTGTAATAGTTCAAGTTAGTACAGATGAAATCGTTGTATTTAATTATAGAACTCTTTCAGATATTTTTACCAAGTGCTTCCTAGAAAAACTACTGAATTGTTCATTAAGACAAGTAGGAAATTAATTGACAAGTTTTGGAAGAATATTCCGATAATTAGATGACGCAACATCAACTCTAGTTATTCTATAATGAATGAGACTACCTTGTCTTGTAGAGAGAGAATGAAATTATCGGTTCAAAGGAAAAATAAATTGGATCACTTACGTTTTCTGGAAGCAAATAATGAAGATAGTCAAAATAATGAATTGCAATTTGCATATTGTAGATATCTTCCAACTTAAGACTTTTATGTGTAACTGAGGTGCCACAGCCACCTTATAGCGGTCATGACACAAATTCTGTGGCTTCTGGTGTCATTTTTATTGTCATCTCAATACATCTTTCTTGAGACATTGGGGGGGGGGGTGTCAGGTGGGTATGTAACCCCCCCCCCATATTTTTAGAAGACTGCCCTTTTCCATCCAAGTCACCAGCGGCTTACCCCCCAATATTTGTCAAGAGTGCCCTTTTTTCCTTAATAAGTGGTTTTTTTGTCCAAAAAAGTGCCCTCTTTTCCTGAAAAAGTGCCCTGTATAAACGTAATGGTGCCATTTTTGCTTTTACAGGTTGTTTACAGGTGCCTTTTTTTAATGCGACTCATTAAAAGCACCATGCATAATCGTCAGTTTTGAACAGCGCCCCCATCGGCAGAGGGTACCAGCACCCCCCCTCCTTTTTTTGAATTTACTGAGGACAAGTGTCCAGAGAAAAAAAACGTGTCTACATTTCACCACGGATGTGCAAGTGCCCTTTTCAATTTTTTGTACCCCCCCCCCCAATAAAAAAGACCGTACTACGCCACTGCAGTCAGTGTATAGGGCCTAGACAATTTCGGTGTGAAGTTTAAAATTAAGAAAGATGACTATTTCGTACAGAGGTTCGATTCTTATCACACGGAAGGAAACGAGCTCGAGAACAAACACCTTGTAAGAGAATTCTCAGCTACACAGAAGAATGCATCATTTTGCAGGAGCCAATCCAGGTTTGGCTGGGGGATGTAAGTGGTCCGGAAAATTTGGTTTGGAGAATTTGTGGAGAGGCTGGTAGTAGTAGGGCCTATAGATTAGTAGAGTGAAACCCGGGGTGAGGGGGGTGGGGTGGTCGTCACACCCACTTAGCCCTCTTTGATCCGACATTTTTTTAACCCCTGAACTGAAGCGAATGTCTGTCCGCGTCTAATTAATGATGCACGTCGTTCCACGTGTCATGTGAAATTATTGTGGATTCCCGACAGAGATCGTTTATATACATGTAATATCAAAATAATACGCAATACGATCGATAAGCCCACGTGTCGTAAAATCCATATTGCTTGCCACACCTGCACTGAGGCCAAATTATATTCTGACTGCATCAAAGAAATAAATCTGAATCTCAGGTTTAGTTTGTTTGTGAACTGATTTAGTGGCACAGTGGGGTGGGGGGATGGGGGATGACCATAGGGCAAAATCCTTAAATTGCCCGGCCGTAGAAAATCGAGGGGGAGGGGGGGGGGTTGCACTAACCCGACACTACGGGCTGTTGTTAATTATACATGTAGTTGTAATACAAACTATTGCGCATGTTACATAAACTTGAGCAGTGCACAGCGGCGTATCCAGCTTTGGATGTGGGGGGGGGGAGGAATCCAAAGTCTTAGTCAGGGGCTTATTCAGCTTTTGAAGTCGGGGGGGGGGGCAAAATCAAAAACTTTATTGTCCCGACATCCTTGAGGTTTTTCTTGTATTTCGTTCGTGTCAGACCTCTCTATTCCATTTTTTTGGAAATAGATACTAATATATATATAAACATTCTTTAAAAAAATAATCTGCCGGGGTGGGGGGGGGGGGTCTCCGGGGTGAGAATTTATCGAAAAGTCAATGATCAACCCACCACAAACTGAAAAGAAAATGAAAGATGACATGTTGATCATCATTTTTCTGTGCAGCCTGAACACCTGTGAGAGTTTTGAGTATTTTTGAAAGAATTTTGAAGAATGGGCATTTAGTACTGTTGTCTATGGAAATTTGTTTGATTGGGTGTACCCATGCAGGCCATAGACCCCGATGATCTGAGAAATGCAGGACTTTTTCTTTGTGAAAAAGTCTTGCAAAAGAGTCTTGGGTTCACGCCGTATTCCCCCCCCCCCCGACAGATCTGTAATCATCCCCCGTCCATAGCAGCTGATCCGTATTTATTTACGTCTTAAGAAAAAGTTACCTCCCAATTACCTCATTGGAAAAAGTTACCTCCCATTTTCCTGGTAGTAACGTGAGCAAACCAGCTATGTGATTTGAATCGGTGGTAATTTGTCGATAAACCTTCCGAAAAAAAGAGATAAAGCTTGTAAAAGTATGTTATTGTCAAAAAATGCTTAGTTGAATTGGGATAATTTTTGCATTATTTAAAACCGTGGACCATGCTTGGGAAACATATTTAACCGTACGAACTGTTACCATCTTATTAATAGGACTTCGATTCATGATGGCATTTGTTATATAACGCCCTCTTTCGGTTGTTAGTTAAGATCTGAATTTACGTTGGTGGCGCTGTTTGATCTATCACAGCCTCCAGAGTTTTGTCCCGTGTCATAAGGACCCACCATTGATCTCGGTATACTGACTGGATAGCACATAGTGTCGTTACATATTATTGAAACATATTATTGGGAAGACCTCGTCGCATAGCCGAAGCCAGCCGGGGGGGGGGGGGGGAAAAAAACGTGCCTTTAAAAGAAAAATCGTGCCCTTTTTTTGCGCCATCGGCCGTTATGGGTGCCTTTTTTAAAATTTCGCGCATGTATCGCCCTGAAAAGCACCACTGTCCGTTAGTGTGCATAATCGTCAGTTTTGAACAGCGCCCCCATTGACAGATGATACCACAATTACGAGTACAAGTACGAGTACGGGTATTTTTATGGAGAACTAATTTAAAAACAATTAAAATCTCAAGTAATGAGATCCCACGCAGACGCCTTCGCACAGTATACATAAAGACGAAGCATGTTGTCCGTGTACGACAAACAGAAAGGAAATCGATCCTCTCCACAGCCCGGTACTATTCAGTAAGTATAAAAAAAACAAGCATGTGCGTCTCCAAGTGAGGAGATTTTGTTTTTAAAATTCAAAACAGACTTGCTTGATTTACCCCAAGTCCTTAATCGAGTACAAGTAATTTGATGATGGAGTACATTTTTCGTATAATCGAGTACAGGTACTTTGCTTCTCGAGATTACGAGTACCGTGAATTCGAGTTCAGTATTTTTGACATTCGAGAACGAGTACGAGTATTCTGAAAAAGTACTCGAGTCACGGTACTTGAGTACGATACCGAGTATGAATGCTACAACACTAGTATATAGGGTCAGTGGTATACCCACGTTGGGTGCATGGGCTTCATGACTGTGACGCAATCGCACCAAGAGTGACGTCATGAGTGTTGGGATTGCTCGTGTCGTCACAGCATGGAACCGTCTCAAAATCAGCAGCTAAGATGTTTATGAAGTAATACATCTTGGGTATATCACCTATCCTCACCACCACGGCAGCGGGGTGGCATGGCTAACAATTCTTCCGAAAAAGAGTTTCGCTCTCCTGTCAAAGTAGTGACGGTTCTTCACTATCACCCTAACGATTAAGGAATATCTTATTTTGATGATTTGTCTATTGAATAATGTACTGAGCAACAATGCTAGAGTGTAGGCCCTACTTGAGCCTCTCACTAAACAAAAAAAAAGTAAAATGGAGTTGCAAGCTCTATTTTATACTTTTAGGTTTAATGTTTCATAATCATAAAGCCTCGAAGTCAAAATTGTCTTATAATGAACGTTAAAGAATAAGTATGAAGCCTGTAAAGAATCAACCCTATCAGGATCGGAGTATTTCGCGTCCTTGCAGGACCAGGAGAATATTGTGTCCCAAAGTTTAATTTTCAAATGGTTCAGCTGATTTTCCTAATATTCGCCATGATGGTTGGCCGGCAATAATTTCCATCATGACGTCACTTAGTTGCGCTGCTGTCCGGTACTTCATTTTTCTCCCCACTTTTGGTCAAAACAATTTTTTGGCATAATTTTTACACCATTCAAAGGATTTAAGTTTTCCACAAGCATTCTTAGGGTCAGTATTCATCCGATCAATCCACCTCTCGGCATCCAAAGTCGCTGCTAGAGGGTTCTATACCTACCTCTTTGGGCAAGATCATAATTTCTTGAGGTTTTGTTGCAAAATTTGATTTTTTTTCCAACCAATATCGGCAAAACTGTATAGTAATAATGGTAATGCTTTAAATTCGTATTGATGCAAGAACTATCACAATAAAAAACAAAGGCGTTCATGCAAAAAGTCAAAATACCCCCGATAAAAGTTAGGCTGAGTAAAAACAAGCTTAGTGCCGATCGGCCGAAGCGTTCCAGCGCTGTTTGCCCACCCCCAGTCCTGATAGGGTTCAAACGTTGAAAAACCCAACAAATGTAAATTGGCAAACAAAATATCTACATGTTGAAAAATAAGTAAATAATCAAAATTATCTTCTCTGATTATTTAACACACCAATGGGTAACGGTTGTTAGCTTTGGATGTTGTGAAGAAAATATAATCTATCAAATACCCGCACCGTCACGCTCTCTTTCAATCTGGATTTCCTTAGGAGAGTCTCAGGTTTTGAAGAATTTTCAGCAAGGAGATGGAGGTCTTTTATATCCTCGATGTTTGCATCGCAGACTGCCAGCATTCAGGAACCTGATTTAACTGCTGATTAGGCCGTAAAATAAGATGAAATGGGCTCTGCAGCTTCGTGGAGTGTTTTGATTGATGGCTGCGGTTGATTGATTGTTTTATCCGATAAAATTTTGTTTTATAGTGATGACTTCGATGTTTAAAACACAATCAGCAGTCATAGAATTTTAAATGTAAGACTTGCGACAGGTGAATCCACCCACGGGTTTATCCAATACTAACGATTATCGCTGCACTCTAAACCGACCCGGATCAGATTGACCCGGAATCTGGATTCTATTTGAAATCTGGATTCTATTTGACTCAACCCATTTCCAGGTCAAAAGTGACACCTTTTGGGGTCAAAATGACACTTTTTCGGGTCGAGATAATACACTGAAAGTGTAACTTTGACCCCCCCCCCGAATGTGATTTTGACCCGGAAAAGTGAAATGTTTGACCCGACAAAGAGTTGTGTCAAATAGAACCCGGATTGCGGGTCAATCTGATCCGGATGATTTCATAATGTGGTTGAGCGCTACACTGCAGGTCTAAATGCACCCGACAAGTTTAGTTTACAAATTCTGATGGAAATATTACATAATTTATTTGGAGATGACAGATCATGACTTGTCCACATGAACCGACCCAGCCTCGACTCCATGGGCGCGTGCGCGTTCCTTCACTGATTGCGCAAGGCATGATGGGAAACAAAATGGCGCAGCAAGATCGTACTCATGGAAACGAGGTTGGAACCGACCAACTGCCGCTGTTTGGAGTCAAGGGTCACAGTTTTAGAAGCTGACTATCCCCTGGTATACATATTAATGATACCAAGATCGTGTAGTTTTTTCCAAAGCCTGTTCTCTGCCGCATTGTCGTGGTTTGCATAGTTGACATGTTTGTTATACGACTTGTCGTAATAGTGCTCCGAAAACTTGGTGTAACTTCCACCGAACCCATACACATTGACCTGTAAAGACATTTAAAGGGAATATACATCATTTGCTTTTGCTGTAATTTTCAGAAATGGATGGAATTGGGGGGTTGGAAATATATAGCAAATATAGTTACACTGACTTTTTTGAGGTTTTGGGTTCGAAAATGCTATAAAAACCAACAAAAACAATCATTATTTTGTAGTCTGGTTCCCTGTCTCCATATAAGAAGAAACAGAGCAGTTTACATACATTGGGGAATTGTAAGGTCAGGGAACCAGTCTAGCTGGCTCGTATCCGTTCATAGGTTTGTAATCGATTGCAAACCAGTGCGATGGTCAATTGGGGCCAGTATTTGAAGAAAAAAAACCAGTTTCTTCCAACGCTGATCGGCCGATCAGCGTTGGAAATTGATACAAAAATACCACTTTTCTTGAAAATGACAGTATACCAGGTGCCATGATTTTACAGGATGCTTTACACGGTCATTCACTAACAGTCCAGCAAGGTATTTCAAAATGATTTGGTAGTTTTATTTTTTGATGTTTGCAAATGTTGTATTTTCCCTTTAATATAACAACACTTAAGTTTATATCACCTGCTGATTCGTTAAACGTCTTGATTTTAATTCTCAATTGTTAAACTGCAATAGTATCCCTAAATTCGAAGCAAATACAAAAGTACAAGTTTACCCGAAACAGATTTAACTTTAAGTCAACACAGGCCACAACCTGTAGGCTATTCATACGCATTTTCTTTACAGGATGGTAAAGACATACATTTTTTTTCCATTTATCAAAACAAAATTTGTTGAAGAATGAATATTGCTAAAGAAACATGGACTCATACGCTGACAAACTTTAAAAAACAACAACTAACCTCATCACACGTATGTAACGCCAGTAGAAGCATGATGCCACCGGTTGTTGGTCGATGAATTTGGTTCTGTTGATAGGTCGAATTTACCCAGCTTTGTTGCAAAGAAGAAAAAAAGAAAGAAGAGCAATAATTTCGCAGCGATACCTTAATACTTAGCGAAGATATTTTGGTACAGTTGCGTAAAAAAAAACATATTATAATGCGATGTATTGCAAAGTGAACAGATCAATTTGTTTATACCACTCTTTAAATGGGACTAATTATGTCCAATTCCTTAAAAAACGCTTAAGAAAAAAGACCACCAATGCAGCGGTGAACAACATCTGGAGTTAAATACGAACCTCCATTTAAGATATCTCTCAAAGTCCGGATGGACCAACTTGATATCAGTGGCTTGCAGCTTTTTGGGAAATCGAACTGGATATCTGCAAAATACATGCATGAACAAGCAGTTAGATTCGACCACAAAGAATAAATTATATAAGAACCGGTGTATCATCATTATAGAATTGAATATTAAACATTATTAAACAAATATTCATAAACAGGTATGGAAACATTGAGTTAAGGTGTTTAAGAACACTGAAAACATGTTTGTTAATGTTTTGTTTATTAGGATGTCCGTTGGTTCAGTATTGTTCATTCACATTTTCTTGTATTTACAAACAAGACTCTGAATAAATTACTGTGTATATGTACCTGTTTCCCAGTACAGTCCCTTTGCCTCCATGTAACACTGATGCAAGATACGTGTAAGCCCAGTTGCCGTCAGCGAAAAATACATACCGAATTCCCTGTGGATACCACAAATGACATCAACTATTAATGGCTTGAGCCATTCTGAACATAAAAAAGAAATCGATGTACACAAAACGACAAATTACGTGATAGGCCCTAACCCAATCAACGTAACAGCAACGTTTGGAGGTCTTGATTGTGAAAAATTATTACGACTTTGGGAAGTATTCATAAGGTGGAATTTTTTGCGGAGTTCCACCTTATGAATAGTTTATGCGGTACCTGCTGCTATGTACATCAGATTCCAACCAGCCAACCGATCCCGTTAGCTCGGTGGTCGAGTGGTAAGACGTCTGCACTAGAAAGCAGGAGGTCGTGGGTTTGAGTCCCACCCGAGTGATTTTTTCCAACTTTCACTCGGGAGGTAACACACTGAGTATACAGTGTTTATTCGTCAGTGAAGGGCAAAACCTAATTTGACTTTGGAAAGGGAACCGCAATTTCCGTAGGTTGGCGTAATTTCGAGTATTATCTATTATAGGGTATCGACAGTGAAATAAGTAAATGGTGTATAAGATATACTGTTTGATTATTAAAGTTGGTCCCTATACGTGCTTTTCAAAATTTCGATTTTCTTTTCCGAACGAAATGTAAAGAAATCTAATGTCCTGTAACAAATCAATTTGCTTGTTTGTTTTTGCAGGCCTTTATACAGTTTTAAAAAATGGTTTTAAATGGCGCGCTCCAGTGCAGAAATAGCTAACACTACATTCAGTACGAATTAGAATCGTCCAGCTCTTAATTCAAAAGTTGAAAATAATTAATTGATAACTTGTCATGGGCCGATTTTTTTTCGTGCGATGTCTCATTGGAAAGCTCGACTAATGTGATGCTAGAAAATTATCAATTGAACTTGAACATCTACATGTATTTTAAAAGGTGCCACACCTAAACAGCACATATACACCAACTTTAAAGTAATTGTTATTCAATGCTATTTTGAGTTCATACAAAAAGTGTCCTCTTACCTCATCATTAGGAAGTTGTTTAAATTTCGTTTTCCATCCACCTGCTAGTGTGTTTGACAGTGTTATCATGCCAAAACAATAGAAAGAGGTTCTACTCCCCACATCTTCTTCATATCCCTCGGTTAAGGCCGTGTTTACTCTGCGAATTGAATCGGTGTTAAATGTTGAAATAATTGTCAGTTTCACTTTTTTTTCTGCCACAGTTATCCTATCGATGTCAAGCAGTGGTTGACAAAATAATATACTTCAGAGCACGTGTGGTCTATAGCGGTAAAGCACAGGAATCATGATCGTGAGATTGTGGGTTCGAGCCCCGCCGTGGCTATGCGTGTTGTGCCCTTGAGTAAGGCTCTTTACCTCAATTACTCCTCTCAACCCAGGTGTTAAATGGGTTCCGGCATTATTCAATGCTGGGAAGGTAACAGACTCGCTGTGGAGGAGGTGTGGCGATCCCCCACAGCAGCATTTCATGGACTCGAGTCTGGCCCAATCGCTTCGAAAGAGAGATGGGCACTCCGTTCTAGTGAACACAGGTTCGTCGTCTTAACCTTTACTTTTTTTTAACGGCATACCAGGTCTTATCCCTGTCGAGTTTCATGGGTTTATCAGTTATAATCACGCTCGTCTGATCTGACGAAAAGTAGTAGGCAAATTCTGATCCTTAAAGGATGCATTCCCCATGCTTTTTGCTTAGCAATATAAACTAATTCACTTTTGAATGAGACATAAAAAACAACCGACGTTCAGTTATTTGATTATTTCTTCACAAACTGTTTGTCAGTTAAAAAGTCGGCTACCGCAGGGCAGGCTATTTGTGCACAAAATTAAAACCCTTTTTCAGAGGGTTGCAGACCCCCCAAATCGGAATTAAATATTTGTTTTTGCTTAAACAAAACATACAAATTAAAAATTTTGAAAAGCACGTGAAAACAACAGATACAAGTAGAGGTTGTACAAGTAGAGTTGTGTATTCATAAACATAAATTGATGCATAGCGTAGGCCTAGTTGATAAGCTGTCGCTGAAGTTGTTGAATCGAACTTACCGAAATACATAGTCATTAGCATCGATCTCTTTGCCTTTCTTGGAGCCGTTGAGGATACCTCCATTGCCGATCACAGCACATGTGATACATTTATCGTCTTCGGGAATCTTACCGTTGACAAGGAGGTTATCAAACAGATATCGGTTGTGAGGGGAATCAAGCTTTGTCAGCGAAGAGGATATATCTGATGGTAAGAAAGAGCGAATACGATCAATCATGTTCTTCCTTTCTGCTGACCACAACTTCACTTTGCAAACGATTTGTTGGTGTCCATTAGCTGAGTGATTTGTTCTGGCAAGGTGATATCCACATTTTCATTATCTTTCAACTGCCTCAAAAAGCCACTTTGGCCGAGCAGCATTAAACAATTGTCTAAAATGTTCAATAGACTATAAGTCCCACGAGTCCACGTTCACTTTTTATGTGAACGTCTTGGTACCAAACACTGACTAGTCTGGTCACAGACTCCCGTGTTTGAACTTCCCCATTTGTTATCTGCGTGACGGATTGAACGGAAATTGAGGTCAACATTGTTAATTTTATAATAGTAGGCCTAATCAATTTGCAATAGCTTGAATATGTTGTAAATCTAAATGCTTTCTTTTCTTTTAATGTACCAGATGGGCCCAGTCAGTGCACAAAATGAATTCAATCAAACAGGACAATTCACACGTTGTAAATCACACCAGGTGGGGCTGTATTCTCGTAAAATCTCCCAGGTTTCTGAGGTCACCTGACACTCTTGATATTACCTGTTTCATTGGAATCTTGCCATCCGAAAACGCCATGGAATTTTGCAAGTCGGAGGTATTCCTCGTGAGTGTAATGCTCATCCCAAGCCAAAATTGGAGTGTCTAAGACGAACTTCTTACGAGTGAGTGGAGTGGTCAACATCTTGTGTCGGACCGAAGTCGGGCATTTCTGAAAGTAATAAACATTTTGTTTTTAAGGGTAGATCAACTGTTTGAATCATAGAACGATATGATTTTCTTTTCACGACACACTCTCTCATAGTATTTTAAAAAAAAAAATATTTATTAGTATTTTCCATATTGTGAAGTTTGTCGATTTATCCTTGAGCTAACGAAACACCATGGACGACATTTATTGTTACCATTGATATGATTCAGCCACTACAATCGATATCAAATACAACAGATTCTGGTCGACCCTTTTCTGCGCTGGTCGAAATATAAACATCTGGCATGAATGGTTTGTTGTTAAATGACGATCACACGTGCAGCATTGTTTTGAGTGATCATGGTCCGGAGGTAGTTGTTTCGATTAGAAAATAGTCCGTTCAGGAAATTGTCAGGTAAGCATCAATCATGATCGACACTTGGTCAGTTGTCGCTAAATTGCTGATTAGTGATTAATTGTGTTGATTAGATGCTGGTTGTCGAGTAATCTGTATCATGCTTACCAGATAATTAAGAGATTGACTATCCTGTAGACTTTCTCGTTCTTGTCGTTTCCAATCTACAGTTCTTGATTTTGCGCGATTAATGACATCCATCAAGGCGTCTCTCAAGACATGATTTGATTGTTTCTTTTGTAAGAAACTTTCAACTTTTGTTAAAAACCGCTGCTCATTTAGACCTCGACCTGCAGATGTCTTGGGTTTACTGTCCCGTCGTTCGGATGTAACTTGTCCAATTTTCCTGGTCGAATTATCTTGGGCAGCTTTATGTGAAGGTTTGACAATTTTCTCCTTGTTCTGTGAGCTTCGATTTTGGGATAGTGATGGTGATAATATTTTACTTGTTGCAACAACGCTGGAATTTGACTTGGCTCCGTGTGCTGACTTTGCAAGGGTTGTACTATTCGCCGCTTTTATTGTCGATTCAGTTGCCTTTGTAAGAAGAGCTTTAGCTTTTTGAATCACTGGCGTCGGCTTTTTTGTTGTAACTGTTACAATATCCGAACCACCCTTTTCACTGGATAATTTTGCTCGTACTGGCTTGATTGTTGTGGTTTTCCTGTCCACGACTCTTTGAAATAGCTGGACGTTCATCCTGTCAAATCAAAAAAATAGTCAATAATTATGAACGTGTGATTTTCACTTGCTAAACACACCCTATTTTTCTTTGAGCACATCAAGGAATCAATGCCTTTGTAAAAGCATTTTTATTAATTTTATTTTTAAATTAAATCATTAAACCTAACGATTTGCATACATTTTTAGGAACACTGAGTAATATACACAATCCATGCATAAATTCAATGGCGTTCTGTCCCCAAATCCCTCAGACTTTGTTCACGTATTTTTTTATCAGTACCACTTTGGCATTCGTCTTTGTCATATATCATTCAAAGTTAGCATAGACATAGCGAAGTTTGGACGAGTGAGGTCAATATGACGTCACCATGGGTCATATGGCATCGTCTCTAAGGTGCATATTTGAAGATCCTATCTAGAGAACTGTGGGTTCGATCATGTTCAAAATTAGGTGTGTAGGTAGACCGGGATGTGTTACAGATGAAAATTGAAATTAAGACATCATGACGTCATCATGTGATTATAATAGATTTTTGAATGTTTTGAAGATTATCTTCATATCTCTCGAGCCCAACATGCTAATTTCACAACTTTGGATGTGATGGGTTTCTTAAGTCGTATAGATGTATGCACAAAACAGTGACAAATGTGCGACGTCATGATGACGCCACCAAAAATGCATTAATATGGAGAGTGATTTTTGATATAAGGCATCATTTATTTCCGAACAAAACGGAATCTGACGGAGAAATGTCGAACCTTATTACTGTGGGTGATGATAGAAATTTGCATGGTAAACCTTAAAAGTAGGAAATGTTTCACATGTAATTTATTATTTGTTGAAAAATAGTTGTCTTTTTATAGATATTATATGTCTAATTATATCCCAAACACGAATCAGCACAATTCCCAGCATGATTACAATAAATTGTGCCAAATATTCCTTTAACCAGAGGTGATTATTCACATGCATTCTATTGTCCAAAACAATTGTGATTTTCAACTTTATTTAACTTTTTATTATGCAGCCTTAGTGGGAGAATAATTTCAGTTGCCTTATGTCTGCACGCGTCTGCTGTTTATTAAAACAGAGGGTATACTTGAGCTACGGAAAGATATCCTATAATTTAAATTCGTTGGACCCCTCCCCTCCCCCGCCTGCAAAAAGGTTGAGCAGATGCTGCGTCCAAATATTTTATGGAAAAAAACCGTAAAACATATTTCCAAAACAAAATTTCCTTCAAATGTCAACATTTTTTGAAGATCAGATTTTTTTTGTTGGAAATAGACAAGATAGAACTGAGCAGGGTTCTAGTATGCCTACACAAAGACAAGATAGAACTAACTTTATTTTGAGAGACTTAGGTTGTATTTGTAGAAAACTGATAACAATAAATTGTTCAATTTTCTGCAAATGCAGCATATCCTTATCATCTCTAAACAAATTTTGTATAGCATTTTTGTTTTGCAGGACATAATAAATGTCAGCTCTGAGCTAACAAAAGAATGGTTCGTAGCTTTAACTGTGTGATATAATTATTATTTCGTACAGAACTTTATTATGCGCATGCTAAAGCAAAAAAACCCAAAGGATTTATTTTTAGATAACGAGCAACTGTTGCATAAATTCCAAGGACGTTGGAATATAGGCTCCGCCATACTCCATATTGACGTCTACTGATACTGTTTCTCTTTTAAGTAGCCATATGCTGTATATAAAGCACCAGAATTTTGTTAGTAAATTCCGACGCAGACAAACCATCACTTTTTTGGAAATAATGGATGAAATTTCTTACCTTTGAGGGGTCATTCGGATTGACGTATTCACTGTGTCAAATTTATAAACCATTTTTAGGGTCAAGAACACGAACGATGTCAGAAGGCAAAGTGCGAATGCCACGCGAAGTGTTCTGCAATAACGAAAACAAAGCCGATAATTAACATTGAATATATAATTGTATGTCGATCTAATTCAAATTTAAAATTGAGAAACAATACATTTAAAAAAAATTCTTTTGTACTGGCCAATACGTCCCAGGTGAGAAGCAAGACCCAGGTAAGATTTGACCTGGAATGCGCATCAAATTTAGCCTGATACTTTTTTGGGTCAAAATTACTCCCAAAATTATCCAGAAAATCGTCATTTTCACCCCAAAAAAGACATTTTGATCCGGAAAAGTGTCATTTTGATCCGGAAAAGTGTCATTTTAACTTGAAAAAATTAATTTTGATCCAGAAAAGTGTCATTTTGACCAGGAAAAGTATCGGGTCAAAATTAATATGACCCGGATTAAGAGGAAAATCTTACCGGGGACTTTTTAGAGTGTACTGAAATCGAACATGTCAGTTTAGATACTCAAAACAATTTACGTCTGGAAATATGCTACGTTATTAGGGAATCTTCACCCCCCAAAAATAGTGTTGTGTCTTCAAACTTCTTAGTTGTTATACATATTGATATGTTGTGGTCAGGGCAACATTTAATATATAAGCCTATTCCAAATAAAGCATGTTTTATTTCGGCCAATATAATCCCAATTTGGTGACAAATGTATACTTACGAGAGATGACCCATGATGAGAATGGACGATGTGCGTGGGGTTGAGAGCTGTAACAGCCGATGTTATATCTCCAACATGACAGGTCTATGCGTTGCGGTTGATGCGACAAAGTTCGCATTCTCTCATTCTATGAAATCATTTAATAATTCACTGTAGATACAGTGTCGTGTCTACATGCGATACATCCATGGCTCTTAATTGTCTAAATACCGGCATTCGGGCTTTGAAATGAGATATAAATACTCAAAAACGTGTGAAATGACCTTCAGAGCACAACGTACAAATGATTATTGTAATCGATATTTAAAACGGTTCCAACATCTGCTGGTATCGCGAACGACATCAGCATGATAAATGAATAGATGAGAGGATAGGTCGATAGGATGAATATTTTTTTATGACTATGAAAATTCAATTGCCATGAAGGACATCGAACTTGTTCAACGTGTGAACATTAGTTGAAAACAATATTATTTAGTTGTTTAAATCAAATTAAAAGGAATACGAAACTATGTGACGTGAAGCGTGCGAAATCGTGACAGATTTAACAGTGGCAAGTAAGGGCGGATGGGGGGTAGCAACAGGGGGAAATGCCCCTAAAGCCCCCCCCCATTTTTTTTAAAGTGACGTCGCAAAAAAGAGCAGGCACTGCGTACACCACCATCTTTTCCTCAAAACAATGTGGTTAAAGGGAAGATACAACATTTGCAAACATCAAAAAACGAAATGATCAAATATCACAAAATATTTTACTGGTTTGATAGGAAATGACAGTCCAAAACATTCTGTAAAATTGTGGCTCCTGGTGTGCTTACATTTTCAAGAAAACTTGTATTGTTCCAACGCTGGTCGGCCGACCAGCGTTAGAGAAAACTGGCTTTTTTTTTTCAAAACTGCTTCTAAATGTTCATATTAAGTTATTCCGCATTTTCTTTGCAATTGATTACACACCTGTGAGGGGGTACAAGCCTGCTAGACTAATATTCCGACCTAAAAAGTCTATAAATTGTTCTGTTTCATTTTAAATGGGGTCAGGGAACCAAATTATACGAACATGGTTGGTTTTCTTGGATTTTTCAGCATCTCCGAACCCAAAACATGAAGCAAGTCAGTTAAAAATATATCCTATAAAATACTAATCCTCCAAATCCATTCATTTCTCAAAATTGCAGCAAAAGCAAATGTTGTACATTCCCTTTAAAGTGGTCGGAAATTGCCTCAGATCGCACCACAGAGCAGCATCCTTCCACGGGCCGCGTACCCCGCGCCGTAATATTTTGACTTAAGGGGACAACAATTTGTTTCAGCCACCCCAAACAATTGTGTTCTGGATCCGCCCTTGAACAGTGGCAGTAGCAAATTGCTAGCATGCCATCATAGACAGTCATCGGATGGTATTATGACATCACAAAACAATTGCAGACAATCACAGAGCTTGACAGTTTCCCAGAGCAATGTGACAAATGCGACTTCGTCTCAGACAGTCACAGACAATCGCGAATCGAAAAATGGACGGCCAGTCGTTACAAGTGAAAATATTTCATTCACGAGTCAGCCACAATTGAGAGTGACGTAAACTCTTCATTTTTGGAACTTGACAGGAATGTAATTAATACCTGTTCTTGTAGGATCATAGAACATTTTAATAAAAAAGCCTTAAAACTGGTGAAATAAAGACGAGTGTTACTTCGTGAAAACGAAAATGACCGATTCAGCGCACAGTGTACATGTAAACGAAAATCACTCGGTTCTGTAAAATACGCGCGCGTAGTGCAAGTCTACTTGGGTGTTACTTCGTGGTGTCGGTGACGATATGGAGGTGTCTGAATGAAGTCAAGGGTAAAAGGTAGTAATTGGTGGTTTTCGGGTTTTTTTCCCTCATCCCCCCAAAAAAGAAATAGGGAAGGGGCTGTCAGAATAGGGTAGGTAGGGTAACTGAAAGCAGAACAATTTGTTTGCCCAATCATTAAATAGTCTGGCACCATCCCATTCAACAGTTTACAATTTATAAAATAGATTCAGGGAACACGATTAAAAATGGCGCCTAGTCTCAGAAATTCCGAATTACAAGTTGACCCATGATCCTTAAAATTTGTGATTTGCCTTACACTTTAAAGGTAAATAGACACCATTTGCAAGCAATTGAAAATGAAACTGTCATAATATCGCGATATATCCTTTTTGAATGTAAGCAAATAATAGGATTGTGCATCCTGCGAAATCATTGCTGTTACTTTGTTGTCATTTTCGAGAAAAGAGGAATTGCCATCATTTCCAAGCAATGGTTAGAGCCAAACCATTCGGCCTTTAAATTTAACGGAAACATAATTATGCTTTGTGTCGTGAAAAATGAAGATGCATATTCACAGTTTTCTCAAAAATAATTATCTACTTAGCTGAAAGTTTGGAAGGTTAGATTTTTCATAGCCTGCTTCAGACGCATTATTGTTCCTTGAATCATCAAAAACACATTTTTTCCCTCGAATTGTGTCCATTAGTTTAATGTTTTCAAATGATATATTTCTTTCTTTCTAGTCCTTTGAAGGATGCTCGGTGAAAAAAAATAAACGTCAATCCATACCAGTATAATATAGACATCCGATTCTGCAGTTTGAGATTCGGCTGCATCTGTTATATCTATTCTTTAACATACTCTCATTTGATATGCATGGAAATTTATTAAGTACCCTCAAGTTGAAGAGCCTGCTCGAACAAACGTGATATGACGGCGAGCCATGCATTGAAACAACAATATTTATTTATTTGCTTCATGGATTTTGGGCTAGCTATACACACAACTGTGAAACGCTAACACGCTTTTTATGTTGCAGATTTTAGTTTTTGTAATTCAATAAGGGAATAAATGTGTGTTTGGGAGGTATTATAACACTCTGTTTAAGACCGGTGGGAGTCTGGATGGGTGATTATTACCCGAGGCGAAGTTATAGCTATTTTAATACATAACAAATACCACAAAATTCAGCTGTCCAGCACTGAACATTTATCGATCGGCATTGATGGATACCCTTAAATTTACAATGAACAAACAGTTACAAAGGAGAACAGACAAAAAAGGGGGTTAGGGATCAACCCCCCCCCCCCCGCTCAGACTCATTTTTTTCATAGAAATACATTAAGAAATAATGTGAAACCACCCCCCCCCCATTATAGTGGTAGTAAAGGTTTCCCCGGCCAATTTCCTGAAATGTTCATTCACTTCTGAAAATCGGTCATTCATTTTCGTCTGAATTTGAATACACGTCTTTAATCCCATTTCAATTCAATGAATGTTCAATGTTTTCACTGTCCGTGCATTCGGTTTGAGAAACCGACGGCCAATTACGTTACCTGTGCATTCATTTACGCAAGCATACCTTTTCTAAATTGATTTCAGGTACAGCTAATTTGATTGACGGTTAATGAAAAAGAAACCCCCAATTGAATGGTTAATGTTTGAAATCGCCCTCCAAAAGCAAAAAAGAAGTCTTTTAAACGAATCTGAATGGACATGAACGAAAGGTGCTGCTCAGTCACTTAATTGATTGAACTGAAATGAAATCGAATGCTCTGGTAGCGAAAAGTGAAACGCGTGTTCAGAGCGATTCTCAAATTCAGACGAAAATGAA